>BMAW01016919.1:0-15634 GCA_019974015.1 Nephila pilipes | reverse complement strand
ATATATATATATATATATATATATATATATATATATATATATATATAGTTATTTTCACACACAGAGTATAATTTATAGTTAATAATAATATGGTTAAAGAGCTCTTTAAATTTACCTAAATAATTAAAATGTCAAATTGATCCAACATTCACATTGACCTCAGGATTTTTGCCGTTTGCTCAACGTCAATTAAGTAACCTCCAAGCTCAGATGATAAAGAAAAAATGTTTACTTCTAGAAAAAATGTTGAAGATCATTAATCCCTGAAGTCTTCGGAAATTTTACGCAAAATCTATTCGAGCCAGGTTTTTACCTTCCACTCCCAAGCATCGAAAAAATGATTCAAAAGTTTTTTTAAAAAAACAGCATTGCCTCTGAATCTATGTAAGAATCTTCAAGAATGCTTAAGAACTTAAAGATAGTACTAAAAAGGAAGTGTTTAATCTAATTTTTAAATGTTAATATAGATATATACTAATTCTATTTTATAAATTCTAAAAACGGAAGTAGCTTTACAAGGAAATTACTGATTGTGATTGAATATTATCATCAATCGCATATAGTATAAAACAAGCGATATCTAGCTTTAAAGCACATATAATTTTTGTTGTAATACATGTTTTATAAGCCATTTGTTGATTTTACCAATGTAGCTATTATTAATATATTGCAATGCCATTGGGGTTTGAAATAAGCCGAGTTAAAAATGAATCTTTAATTTGGATAATAAAAGTCAGTAAATATATATTTCAATATTTTTAATTATTTTTAACAGACACTTGGCAAAAATAGCTATTACACAAACATTTATTGTTAATTACTTCGTATAGAAGCAATAATGAAATTCCATCTGGTATATGTAATAGTAGATTAATAAATAAAATAAAAACTGCGGATATTTCGTTTCATATTCTTCGTACATTAAATAATCATGTTTAGGTGATGCATATTTATTCATTACTAATCCTTATATCTATCTTAATCTAATGTATTAATAAAACTTTTGTGAGGATTTTTACAACTGTTTACATCTGCTTTCACCAGTAATGAAATTAATTTAAAAGAAGGAAAAAAAATAAAGATAAATTTTTAATTAAAATAAAATTTGCGTAAAAATTTAAGTATATTTTTAATTTGTTAACTGACGAATTTTTTTTTATTTCTTTTTTATGTAATTAGGAATCAAAAAATAAATGAAAACAATTCGGGTAGAGAATTTTGCGACATCTGCGATTTTGCTGTAAGACTTTTAAACTATTTCTTTTCGACTGTGTTCCTTTCACGGTCAAATAATTTTGACATTGCAGTGAATTTTCATTGTTTCACGATTCTCTTACTTTTTAATAATTATTACAATTTTATAAAATTATTTGCGTATCATTAAAGCTACTTACTGATTAGTCGGTCAGAGGGATCATGGGTTAATATTTAACTTGTGTGTGTATAGAAAAATTTCAGGTATAAATTTTATTTTAATCAAATATATGTTAACAATAAGAATCGTATTTTTAAAATCATAAATAAGAACTTGACCTACAAATTCATTTTCTTGATAAAAGAATATAATCTATAATCACCCCCCCCCCCCACATACACACATGCACGGGAGAGAACATAATCCAGTGGTCGCGGTCGCTAATTTTGTGAAAGACGATGTTCCAATCGATTGCTTATTCGTTCCTTGCTGCATCGAATATCACTCATGTAGAACAGTGGTGGCTACCAACAATATTTGCAGTTAAGCTTTAAAATACGCATTTAACGCAGTGTGGAAGTTCGGAATTGAAGTATAAGAAATGGTGTGGATCTTATCATATGATAATCATTCAGAATTACTAGGTCCATTATTAAAAGCCTTCCATTAGCTTCTTGACGGACTATAATTTAACCCTTTGAAAAAAGAAAAAAAAATTGTCTTTAGGAAAAAGTACGAGATTCACAAATCTGAAGTATCCAATTTACATTTCATCCTTCCCCATTGTACTTAGTGTCTTCGGTAAATAACAATGACGCATTCCCAGGATACCCCGGCATATCTTTCTGTTTTTTCAGATATCTTCCTTGACATCCAATGCTTACTTTTTTTCATGCTTCCTACCGTTTACTTCTGGAAAACAGACATACATTTGCAACAACTGTTTACGCTATACATTTGATTAATAGAAAACTCGTGAATGTTTGATGCACTTTCGCAAAGTTTGGCCTTGTGCCTACAAAACTAAACAAACAATCAACCAACTATCTAAATCAAATCCATACATTGAATAGAAAAAGAAATAAAAATATCCTGTATAATTCAAATACAAGCAAATCCATGTATAAAACGAAGAAAGTTTTTTTCCCCTTCTTTCAAAAATCTGTCCAACATTGGAATTCTGTATATAAGACGAAATATAAGAAAATATTGTAACAATAGAACATGTCGACCGTAGGGCGAAAATATTGACATACAGGAATAATGGAAGGAATCTCTTCCAATCATTTCACCGTAAATTAAAACATCAAACGCCAATGAAGATAACAAAATTCAGGTATCTCTATCTTGAGCTATTACATTGTAAGCATTCATTTATTGTCTTACATAAAATGTGTGGTGCTTATACTCATCCACCCCTATTCTGATAAAAAAAAATCCTGTCTAAATGATTATTGGAAGAAACCAAAAAAAAAAAAAAATGTAAGGACAAATGTCAAGCTATAGAGATCACATTTGTATAGAAAACTCTAACAAGAGTCTGCCTGCTCGGCATTTAACTTTGTAATAGTTTTATAAAAACTATCGAAAATAAGGAAAAAATTCATAAAAAGAATGATCTCATTTTCCTAAAAACAATAATTTCATTTAGAATTGTTTTCCTCGTGAAAAGATATATAAACTAGAGATAAAAAAACAAAACGTACTATATTTATCAATTTATTGCATGCGTGGCTATTGGAGGAGTTCCTAAGTTGTTGTTGTTTTCAAATCAGCAAATTCGTATATATACCAACTCTCGTAATGTAGCTTAAAAAAAAGATAGAAAAAGTTTCGAAAACCAACGTTTTAAACTTTGAAATATGCCTTAATTAGATGTCATTGAGGATGTAAATAATTAGTTACATTTTTCTCTGGTAAGATCAAAAATTCATGATTAATATTCTTTATATCAAGGACTTGAATTCAAGATTAATATAGTTTTTATTAACGTCGGACTAGAAGCAACACGAGTGCTATTGGCGACGGACCTCGTAATTTTGAGTCTCGGTCAAGTGACGAGGGCGACACCTGAGCTGCACCCCCCTCTCCTAACATCCACACCACGCCAATGGGAGGACTTTGGGCCCCGAACAGATTTAGCGTGTATCAGCCCCGGCTAAACGGCAGGTCTTTGGTGGCCAAGGTTCGAACCCGCGACTGAACGAAAACCGCCGGTCGCTAGTCCATGACCTTGATCACTAGGCTACCGCAGCCCCTTGAATTCAAGATACAATAACTAGAAAAACATGTAATCCTCAGATATTTAGCAATATTTCTATTCAATTTGAAAATTAATATTTATCAACAGTAACAAAGTAACAATTTAGTATCAATAAGATGACTTCAAATATTTTGAATATTATTCATATTTTTATCACCCAATCGAATCTGAATTTTTAATTAAATGTTGTAACGCTAAATTTAATTTAATTACGAAAACATTCTGAATATAAAATAAATCAAATAAATAAATAAATTCCCTCTTTTTTTTTATTTTTGATATCATTGTTTGTACACAAATTATTTAGACAACGTGAAATATTTGCGAATTCCATTTTTAAGCCTTTGTTTTTTATTATCAAATTATTTCCATCCGAGAAAATTGAAGAATGTTGTTCAGTGCCAAGAATAAATACATTTTAATGCATGGATGCATTTTAATTTGATTTAAAGCTACTTTTTCGTCATTCATATTTAATTATTTTACCTTTATCTTTTAGCTTCACAAAGTTTCTGTTACTGCGAATTTTGTTAGCTTATTTACTTTGTATGAAAATGATCTCAAACCTGAATATACAACAAGACTAAATATAAAAATACTCTTTTCATTTTTATTGTTGGGTGGAAATACATTTGGACAAGCATCTGCTATATTTAACCGCTTCTATAATCTTTACAGTTTTATTTATTTTGCTTGGATCTGTTACCTTGAATATTTATTAAGATTACATTTTGAATAAAATTAAATATTTTTAACATACTCATGCAGAGTGGAACTTCGTTTTATATTAAAGATTTGTTCCTAGGTAATAAAAAACTAAATGAAACGCTCAATGAGTTCATTTTAACAAATAATCGATAGGGAATAGGATTAAAAAATAATAATACTTTAATTTTAAATTATTTGTATATTAAATTGCATAATATGGTACACACACAATACATAAACATACTCAGGGAAATGTAAAGTTCATTTTTGAATGAGTGTCCTGATTTCATGAATTTGAGAAGCTTCGCACTTCTCATCACTGTTTGAAGGATACCATACTTTTTATATAAGTTTTAAATAATTTTATAAACCTCATACTGCTGTTTTTGTCACCAAAATTGCTACATTTGGCTCTTTCATTGAATGTAACTATTATTTTCTTACTATTATTTGTTTTAGTTACATATTTATTATATTTGCCTCAAGCTAAGTTTCGTTAAACTCAATCCAAGATTTTGTGAAATAATTTTGAATTAAACAAAAAATATGCAGTGAATAATGTTGCAAAAAAAAAACCAGATTTAAACATCTAAGGCGCTAACAGTTATTAATAATTATTAAGTTATTAAATTAAATATTATATAATTAAGGCAAATGATAAAAAAAATATAGAAATGGATAATAGTGATCTTTCCATATATTAAAGTTTAACCTATCGAAAAACACTAAATTGACTATATATTAAAATAAGTATGATTAAAATTAAGAGCAAACGATAAATGCTTAATTTTCATGAAAATTTTTGTTTTAATCCAATAGAATAAATTAGGAAAAATTCATTGACATATTTTTGAAAATTAAATTTATTATTGGTGAAAGCAGTCATGGAACATAAACGCAAAAAACGTTGCAAGTAAATTGTGAAAAGTAGTCAACTACGAAATTTATTGATTTATTAAAACAATAGCATTTTTGGTGGCTAATTAAGTAACCAATAAATTATTAAATGGAGTATATTTTAAACTATGATTTTTTTATTGATGCTGAAAATGAAATAAACAATTCACACGTATTTCAAACATTATTTTGAAAAGTAATCAGTTGCTACATTTAATCGCTGACTAAAAAGAGCTTTTTAATTTTTTTAAAAAAAAATTGCGTGATCTTTGCTTCCCCTAAGAACTCTGAAACTATTTAAGTTATTCAAGATATATACAGCTAGACTTCAATCTCATCAGTTTTTAAAACTTTTCTACCTGTTTCATACCGTCAGTTTTTAAGACTTTTTAAGGATATAATATTGCTTTTGTCAACAAATTTCATAAATTTCGCGAGGTTGTAGTTAAATTTGGTGAATTTAAAAACTGATTTGGCGATTTTATGAATCGAAGTAAACTAATTCAATTATATCTTACTTCGTTTCTGCCAAAATCAAAATTTTAATAAGCAAACGATTGGCAGAATGCAAACGAAAGCAACATGAATAATCGCAAATATCCTAAAGTACAGTAATTAGAACAAATATCAGAAATCAATAGCCAACTCCGAAGAAGAAAATATGCTCATCAGCAATAAAACTGGGAAAGAGCATCTGGGTGCTATGATAAATAACTGGGGTCTTTTAAGGATCATTAATACCGCTTTACAAGACTGAAGCATCATAATAAATCACGCCAGTGTCTGTCAGAAAGAAATAGCACAAGTCTGGAACGGTACAAGCTTTCCTTTAGGCCTCCTCCACTAACTTAGGAAGTTTGCGTCTCTCTCTCTTTTCCTTTTAGACAAACAAAAAAAAAAGGAGGCAATTTCCCAAAAGTGTTATCGAGTTTTAGTTCAGAAGTTACTAGAAATCTGTTGGGTTAAAATAATTTTCTGTTCTCCAAAGATTTGACGGAATTGGTTCGAAAGTTCTTTTCAGTTTTGTCTCTTTTAAGAACTAGTTTCGAGTTTGGAATGCGTTTGATGGATGACATTGGCATTTCAATAAGGTTGTAAACAGAATAAAAATACATGGAATTGGAAGAGTTGCGATTTAAAAGCTAGGGATAGATATGTATATTTAACGTATCAAGCTATAGATTACTTATATTAGGGGCTCTCTTAAGGTATCCGTAAACTTACGGAGATATTTTTTTTGAAATACATTATTATTTGCTATCAAAATATTTTTAATTCTAAAATATAACCTAAAACTACGAAAAACACATTCAATAATCTGTTTTTAACTCAAACAAAAATTTTGGAGTGGAAAACATGGTGAAAATAGTACATAAGTTGATTATCAGAATAACGCTCATAACTCAAAACTAGATTAAAATATCATTATTCTGTAAATTTTAACTTATTCTTTATAACACGTTTTGGGGCTGGTACTACTTTCATGAAGAAAATCCTATTACTATAACTTTTATTTGTTTCGAGTCAAATAACAATGAAAAATCAAAAAAAGTTGTAAGAATACATGATTTACACTTTGTTACTAAAAACATATAAATTTTACAACCATAAAAGTAGTAGGGGTTCTGAAAAACTGTATAAGGAAGATACTCGCAAAAATTGAATTAATTTGGTTCATAACTGTTTCTGATATGTATGTTGTCATATGTGATTCAATCGAGAAAAACCACTTTGAGAAAAATTTAAAACAAACTTTAAAATGCAATTAAAAATTAGCTACCGAGTAAAATATAAATTCCTGTAACTTATGTTTTAAATAAGGTATTAGCAAAATTTAAACACTATTAGAAAGACAAAAGTTTATGTTTCAAAAGGACATTAAAATTAGAAAATTGAAAATTTTGACAAAAATGGCATTTTATAGGTGTTCGTATACCTTAAATATTTGTCCTACCCCTTGGTTGAAAAATAAATATTTGACTTACCCTCAAGGTAAATTTTATCATTAATTATGCATACTGGAATAGAAATAACTCCACGAAAATCACAGTCTTATGTCCTTTTCGATCTTTTATTATCACAATAACAGTTAATAGTTAACTTATATACAAATTTGAATGTTTGTTTGTTTATCCTTTATACAGATCCACACGGTGGTTCTTGTCGCTTCAAAATGGTTTAGAGAGTTTTATTGATATATGGATCATCAGAAGATGACAATAGTTTCTGTGAAGGATAACCTCTATTTTTTGCTAATTTTGATTTACTAAAAGATTTTTTTAAAATTCATTTCTTTAAAACCAATTATTTTTATTTTTTAATAATTCTTTTCCATGTTTTGAAAGAATTTTCTTCATCAATAATGTTGATGCAATGTTTTCGATTACTTTACAGATTAGCTTTCGAACGAAATGTTGCAAAATAGCGATTCTTGTTCCACTGGATATATCAATGAATTAAACAACTTTTTTTTTGAAAACAGAGTGTTCAATTTTGGACTTATTAAAAAATTATAAATCGCTTCATCCGGGAATCTATCGATCCTAATAAAACAACACTTATACGGTAAACGAAGTGAACTGTTAGCCCATCTTAAAGGAGAATAGGGGAGAATATTAATAATGGGATATTGAAATTGTAACTGCATAACCAGAGAGTGAATTCTTATTTTTACCATTTTTATATTGTAGTGTTATTTTTACGCATAACTCAGAACTATCTGTTATTTACATAATAAAAATTTAATCATGGGAAATATTTTGATCAATACCGCTCTTTGTCGTACACCAAATATATAGTTGATCACATGTCTTTAATTTATTAATTACAGCAGAAAATTTTGGACCAACTTGTATTATAAATCGATTGTGCCAATTATCTTCGAGTAGTAAATGATACCCAACAATTTTCTAAACTATGTCTGGAAGTTATACTTGGATAAAAGTGAAATTTAGAATTTAGAAGATAGATGGCGTCATGCGTTGTCCAATTTCAGTTTTGAAGAAAACTAAGTTAAGTAATTTAAATAGCTAATCCGTTGATAATATAGTTTAGATCCCTTGAGCTGTTATCGGCAAATTCAGTTTTGTTCAGCTGAGATGAGAAATGCAAAAGTAATTAAAAACGCCCACTACTTTTTGATGGCGTCTAAACAAGGAAGTATCTACGAATGAATTTCGGATAAAATTATTGTATAAAAACACAAAAAAAATCTTTAAAAAATTCGCTGCAATATAAGATTCGTAAAGAAACATGATTTCAGAAACACATTATAATTAGTGGGAATCAAGTATTATAATATGTAAGTAAGACGCGGTTTTTTTTCAGATTTTCACACACACAGAATAGTTTATTTTAATATACACCCTAACAAGCGGTGCTCTCCCAATAAAATTCATTACAAATTCCCTCCTTTTTTATGAGATAAATACTTCACATCTACCTGTTCTCATTAACTAGGAAGGAAAGAATGCATGTGTTACCACTTTTTTTAAAGGTACTTGGAAAGAAATAAGATTTTTTTTTCTAAATTTCTCCTACTTGTCTTAATTAACTTCATCCGAATATATTTTTTCATCCCTTTTTTTTTTTAAAAAAAAAAAAAGAAAGAAAGAAATAGGTGAAAAAGAAATTTGTAGGAGCAGAATCTTAATTTTTAATTTCCAAAGGTTTCTCAGTTTCTTTTTTTTTTTTAAAATAATGGGTTTTTTTTTTGTATGTATTATACATTTGTCTTAAAAAACCCATTAGACGTTGAGTTAAACAGACTTTATGTCAATACTGGGGAAAAAATATGTTTATTAACTATTTAATAGCAATTTATTTGTAAAATTTGGTTAAAGCAAATACTAAATTAATTAGGTGGATAAAAATGTTATTTATTTGTATAAAATACACAAAAAATTTCATTAATAATGTAACGATTTCGACCACAGAATTTCAAAGTAAGATCTTAAATTTAAATATATGTAATTTATTCATAATTTAAAATGAATCTGATTGTTACAGTTAATGGGAATGGAAATATTTGAATCATTCATTGTGTAGGTCTTCAGACGTTCCTTCTAATACAAGGTAAGCGATCCCAAAAGTACTATTTTTCTTATAATTTAAAATGCGCTCAAAGGTGAATTAAAAATAATGCAACATCACGCATAACACATATGATCAATTTAAACAATTCCTCAATAAAGGAAAATCCTGTGACCTTCAAAAGTTTTCTGCACGTATCAACACAAGGAGTTGCAATCCCTGAAATTGGTTTACCGGTCATTTTCGAATTTTAGCTTCCAATTCTTACAGATAGTTTTATTAGCCCTACCAGAATGTCCTGTTCATTTGTGAAGTGAAAGGAAGCAATACAATTAATAATATTTATTTTACAATATAATTTCCATTGATACTAAGATTGGTTTATAATTATTGCATATGTAAGAAAATTTTGATTAGTCGTCGTATGTTTGTCTGTTCTTGGTCAAAACTTAAATCATCCTTCCGCCGGGTGATAACTGGTGATGTAAAGTAGATTATTTACGAAAACGTAATAAGAAAAAAGCGCCCAGATAATCTGCCTAATCTACACTAAATTGTGCGCTAGTCTAAATAAGTAAGTGCTGTGTATAGGGAGGTATGCACATCTTGATGAAATTTAATCCGCAATTCAATTGATCACATGTACATAATGTTGCAAATTGTAACTATTAATGTTGATTTACTTGGTTTCAGGAAGTTGTGGAATTAATTAATCCGCAGTAGGGAGAAACTGGATTTCGATCTACTGAGTTCTACAGTGGTGAATTCCGAAAAATGAAGAAACGCTGGGAGAAATGTACAGCTCCGGATAGCAACTACATAAACAAATCCTAAGAATAAAAAGTAAAAATTCAGCTTCATTCTGAATTATACTGTTGATGCTTCTCTGGAAAGTTTCTCTTACAGAGGAAAAGATAGATTTACAGAGATACCCCCAGTCTTCAAAAGAGAGTTTAAGCAATTGACCACCTTATGTTGGCAAAGGATTCGACGAATGTTTCGCAACAAATGGAAAGTACTCGAAGGTGCTGGAACCAAGACGAAAAATCGACAGGGAAGAAAGTTACAGACTTTTCATGAATTTTCCAAAGTGGCATCATGCCTGGCCAGTCAGATGAATCAGTCTGAGGAGGAATCGGTCAGTGTACATAATCAGTTGTCTGTGGAATCTGCTTAGTAGACCGATTGAGGAATCGTGGCCGAGTGAATCTGCTAAAAATTCGGCCTGAATCTAGTGAAACTGTTACGGAGAGTCTGTCTTTGAAGATTCTGTTGAGGATATCGATCGGGGGATCGACCGAACACTGTCGACACTTGAATTGGAGTGAGCCGAGTGAATTTGCGAGGAAGAAACGTGTATCTGTTGGAAATCCTCAGAGCCTGGCCCTGAAGTGCAGAAAATAAATGCAGAGGCTCTTCACAATGAAGAGTAACGAGCTAGTTAGCTGAACATTGCTGGAATAGCTGTGAATGTACTCAATGTGTGTGTTTTTCCTGTATATGTGTCATTGAATTGTGCAAGGTCTGTGTATATGCTATTGTCCAAATTGTGCTACCTGTGTGTTGCCTTGAAGATTTATGAATAATACGTCATTTGTCGTTTTAGTCCGAGTTAGTATTTAGTATTCATTCCCTTCATACACCCAGAGGAAGAATTGATTTTTGCAACAATAGTGTCACGAATAATTAAACTGTATGATACCCCAGGGTAATAAATAAAACTGTACGGTACTACAGATTACTTCAATCTCAACGGCGTTCTGAAGCCAAACTTATAAATGTTAACAATTATTATTCACAACATTATGTACCTAAGGATCTGTTAACATGCGGAATAAAATTTTTCCAGATTATCTCGGTTATTTCTTATTAAAAATCAATACTTTACGATCGGACTTCGCATTTAAAGTAATTTTATCGGTAAAGTAATGTAATACTTTGCTGTTATTTTTCATTTATTAAAAATAAATCTTGTTCATAAAATCCTTTGTGCAAAAGCACTCAAAAATAAACAACTGTTTGACAAAAAAAAATATTTCTGAGTTTCTATATATTGCATCACACAAAACTAAAAAAATAATAACTTCTTAAACCTAAGAACATCGGACAAAATAAAGTTAGTTTCAGCACAACCGTAAAAATTTTTGTTTTTACCTCGAACTTACAAGAATTCCTTAAGCTTCTGTGGTCAACCGAAAGAACAAAATAATTTTTTTATCGAAAAAACAGCATTTTTTGAAACCCTGAGACATATTGCTCGAATCAACTACTAAAAATAAACTAAAAATGCATTCTTAGAACAAGAAGAAAAAATGCGAACATACACAGTAAGAACATTCTATCAGATTAGAATGCATTGTGGGTATTAGATTTATTTTTATTTTAGAAAAAAAAAATCATATACTGCTTTCCTAAGTATAGACAAAAATAAAACTTTTGGCTTGCCCAGAGAACCAAATTCGGTTGAATTAAATGCAGAGGGAAAAAAACGAATTTTTTCTTCGTTTAATCTAAAAACCGCTTTTTAAGGAGATATAATGCTTTTGCAATTACGCAATTGATTTAGAGATTTTTTTGTATTGATGCAATTTGTTCCTTTCAATGTTATATCTATTCGTAAAGAACAGTTTTAGAAACAATCTCTATAAGTCTTAGAGAAAATATAATGATCTAAAGAAAGAAATATTAACTATTTAATTAGTAGCTATAGAATAAGGTTAAAGTAATACAAGTGCACAACATGATGTGTTAAATCCCTTGATAAATTATTTGTGAAGCGACTTAGCGATCTTCTTTCTAATATACTTGTGTGTATGGAATTAAGTTGAATGACTGGAATGTCAGAGTTTTCGAAATAAAGTTTGATATTATTGGAAATAGTTTTGATTGGTTATTTATAAGCCGCTTACAATTTTGAGAGCAGAAACAGCCCCACATTAACATGCTGTACATCTTAAGACTTGGCAATTATAAATCATTATAAAATCTACGGATTCTAATACAAAAATTACGAAATCCTTGAAAACAAAACCGGAAGAAAGAAAATGTTTCATAAGAAACTAAGAAGAAAACGGAAGAAATTTAAAATTATATGTTCATCAATACTGCATTCAATAACTAAAATATTTCGTATTTCTCTTATATATTTATCCCAGGATGAATGAATTACATTTATTCAAATGCTCATGGAGAACAAATTTATAGATATTTTGTATCACCTTTACAAAGCTTTAATTTAATTTGCTATATTCATACGCAGTCATGCTTTTCAGTTAAAAATTTGTTCTTGAATTTTAACACACTTTCTGTCACCCTATCAAACTAAAGTTTTGCATACACGTCCATCTTCAAAGGGAATACAATAGCTTAATATACTTAAGAATGAAGGACTCTGGGGTTTGGGGCTCGGATTGTGAACATAACAACATCCAATTAAGTTGATATTTTTCATACATGTATAGCTCACGAAATTACATTTTTTAGTCTCACATTTCCAGACTAAAAAGAATCAAATAATTATGAGCAAAATTGCGTTTTTAAGTAAACCTTTTATTAAAAAGTGGACAAAAATGTATAAAAATGTTTTTAGTGTAAAAGAATATTTGATCAGAAAAAAATCAAGCCTTAATATTTCTTTTGATCTCAAATGTACTAAGCAGTATGGCTCCTTATTTATTGGTGATTATCTAGGTATCTTACTTGCATAAGTGCCTCCACGCTTTTATAAATTAAAAATTATATCACAATCGAAAAATTATTTTATACTTTTCCGTTAATCTTTAAACAAAAACTTGATTTTATTGTTTTTTATTTATATTTGTTCTTACTTCATTTTGAATGATTTTATTTTGTTGAACTACAATTCTTCATCCATGAACCTATGCTCATTTTCCAAAGTGTCTGCAAATATTAAAATTTAAGCGAACTGAATCCTGCGGGTTTTCGATATAAGATTCTAAGCAACTGATGGACTCATGACAAATTAGATTTCAGGGGGAAATAATGGCAGATTAAGCTGATACATTCTGCATTCAGAGGTATCCATAGATTTAGTAGTTGTGTCTTTTATCTTATATCTCCCAATTATATGTTGTTTTTTTTTGTCATCTTCTAGTAAAAAATTTCTGCTATTTCTCTCAACATTTAAATAAGTTTCATAAAATAAATATATATATATATATATATATAACCTAAGTTCTCTCCGAATGTGATTTCTATATAACACATCAATCAATATCTCCCGAGACTAACCCAGAGAAGGCGCTCGTAGTAAACCAGTAACCAGGTCTTTCTAGAGTACTAACCTTTGCTTGAAACGTGTCAAAATTTTAAGTCGATCGGACCAGAAACAGCCGAGTTATCGAGGTTGGAGAAAAGTCGTTTTGTAGTTTGTTTAAAAAATGGAAAAAACCGAGTTTCTCGTTTTCTGATAAAACATTGTTTTGTAATGGGTAAAAACACCGTGCAAGCGAAACAATGGATTGAAAAATGTTACCCGGACTCTTGTCCATCAAAAGCAACGATTTGTCGGTGGTTTGCCGAGTTTAAACGTGGTCGTACCGACACAAATGACGCGGAACGCTCGGGTAGACCTGTGGAAGCCGTTACACCGGAAAATGTGAGTGAAGTGACAAAAATTATAATGAAAGATCGTAAAGTGAAGCTCCGTGAGATTGCTGAGATGACACAGATATCATATGGAAGTGTATTTACTGAAAAAGGTTTATTGAAGTGAAGTGAAAAAGGTTTTTTCCAAGTGGGTGCCGCGATTGCTTTCGATGGAACAAAAACAGCAACGAGTCGATGATTCAGAAAGCTGTTTATCGCTATTTACTCGCAACAAAAAAGATTTCTTGCGAAAAAAAAAATAGATTTGGAAAAGCGTTGGAACGATTGTATCACCCTAAAAGGTGATTAACAAAAGGTGTTATGTTGATGAATAAAAAAAAAATTTGCAAAAAAAATGTTGTTTTCAATGTTAGTCTCGGGAGTTATTGATTGAAGTGTTAACAATATCCGTGGATATTTTCATATTAGTTAATTTTAAAAACAAAATTCTGCCCGGATCAACTGTAGATTTACCAAAACATAAGTATAGCATGAACGATGATGCTTCAAAAAAGTATGCGTTTTTAACGACAGAGAGTGTTGTTAAACGGTGCTAAGCATGTGCGCAGAACGCTTAAATGTACTTGCTATATTAAGCATCGAAAAAGAAATAGCAAATTTTTTTAATTTTTCCGAATTAATTAAGGGAACCAGGATATGAGGTGGAAAATCAGATACCAAATTTAGGACTCTATCTAATTGTGACATTTATGTTTTAAAAACTATTCCTTAAAGCTTTGGGTTTTTTTGTGTACTTTATAATGACGCTTTACTTATTTTATCGAAGCATAAAAGTACTTTTTTGGTTAAAAAGTTTTTTTTTTTCCTTTTGTATTGAGTATGGACATAGTTTACCAGAGATATTTGCATTTAGGAACCATTTTTAAAAGTAATATTCTATAAATATACAAACTATTTTACTCTACATGTAGAAAATGTAACTCATAATACTGTGAACAATTTTTTTAATGTTATTACCATATATTTTCTTTAAAAAATATAAGACAGTAATTTTGGAAACTTTAATTTTTTTCTTCTTTTCATATATATAATTATTTTTAAAAACTTATGTATTACTTAGAGGGAAAATATTTTAGGTTCATTCCATGCATAAGTACACAATATGCAAGCAATAAGAATTTGGAATATCCTATATATTGTATAACAGTTTTTTTAAAAATAGTATCTAAATGCATATATTTCTTAAAAACCATGTCTACATTCAATTAAGAGAGAAAAAAAAATCATTTTTAATACAAAAATATTTTTATTCTCCTATTGAATAATTAAAATATCATTTTTAGGCACACAAAAAATCTAAGCTCTATTAATAACTTAAAAAAGTATTTTTTTCACAAACAAGGAGTCTTAGATATGCTGTTTCACAATCTCCCCTTATGTCCTGGTACACTTAAATGTATTAACAAAAACAAAATAATTCATTAAATAAATATGCATTAATTATACATGTTCGTGTTTGTAATTTTTTTACATTACGAAAAATTTAGTGCCCCAAATGGTTTCTTACACCCAGGCCGTCTACCCGCCATTTTGATTTCATCAGCTTAATATTAATTCTATGGAATTACGACTTGAATTCTCCCACCTTTATTATTTGCTCTTTCAAATGCCCTTTATTGCATTCAAATAGATGAAATAATAAAGATGTGAGAATTTAAGTCAAAATTCCATAGGATTAACATTATGTCCACGAAATCAAAATGGCGGGTAGACGGGAGCCTTAATAGAGAAGGTCTTTCTGATGACCTCTAGGCTACCGCGGCCATTTAATTATGATAAAATGCAATTTAAAACAAAAATCTATGAATGAGTAAATTTAACGTAGAATTGTTTTGTTACCCTTTAAAAAGTATGAAATTTCGTTACACAAATCATTTTGTTTATGTAGATAAATACAATGAAACAATCTT
>BMAW01016916.1:0-12274 GCA_019974015.1 Nephila pilipes | reverse complement strand
AAAAAAAAAATTTGTATCGTCCCAATGCAGAAGTGAATAAAAGCAGCAAAAAGTGTTTTTTGTTAAAGGATTTCATCCAAAAATGTTTTGGTGTACTATTACTTTTGCGATACGTTTTACCTCCACCTTCCTGCATTTTGATTATGTTATAAAAAATTGAGTAAGTATTAAAAAAAATAAAATAAGTCTCATTTGAAATCACATTGAGAGTATCTAAAATGAAATTGAACTGCATATTCGAATTAAAATCTAACGCAAAAATAAGATTTCTACAATTTTTTGCAGTATATGAACACTTTTGAGAGAAAAAAAAAGGATAGAAACTTATAATTAACAAAACTACATAAAAGATTTTTTATATTTAGTTTAGCATTTAATTTGAAAAATCGATGATAATAATTCGAGATAAAAACCGACGTTTTTAAAAACAATGTTTTTAAATGGTGGCAAAGTTTATTAAAAAAAAATATTGAAATATTAGTTAAAACTGATTACAAATATCTAAATATTGCATTGTTAGGCAAGTAAGAACGGTTCCAAAAATTTCAGAGCTCTAGCTTGATGGGAAGTTGGTTAAATTAACGATAGAAAATTTGATGACACACTGATACACACACATAACCAAGTGAAATACATAAAAACGTTAAAACTAACTAAAATGAATTAATTCATCCGGCAAATTAAATGGTTGGAATGCAATTTAACCCAACCACCCTTGGCGACAAGAATTATTTGGTGGTATTTTGCCAAATGTGTCTACCCTGGTCCATTTTACGGACTTAACGTTCAGCCAAAAAAAAAAAAAAAAAAAATCGCCAAGTTTGGTGTCAATTTTTGAAATCGCGCCATGTGGTTGGGCTAAACTGCATTATTAAAGAAAATATTAGCTAAAACTAGTCGCAAATGTGCAAATATTGCATTGTTAGGCGAGTAAGAACGATTTCCAAAGTTACAGAGCTCTAGCTTGATAGGAAGTTGGTTAAATTAACGATCGAAAATTTGATGACACACACACACCAAATGAAATACATAAAAACGTTTTAAAAAACAAAAACAGAACATAAAAATTCTACATGTAAAGTTTTTTAAAGAACAGATTTAGCCAAACAAGGTGCGCTTCTTTTTTATAATTATTATAAAATTACTCAGTTAAATATAAGAATTAAAATAAACGGTGAAATATCGAGAAATGGACAATAGTAAACTTTTTCCGATATTAAAATGAACGCAAACGATAAATTATTAATTTGAATATATTTAAGTTAAATGTAATTAAAATTGATGCGAACGATAGAAAATTGAAAAGAGACTTGGTACGTCAAAAGGGATCCACCTCAAACAATAGCCCCTTGGGTGGCTAAAAATAAAAAAAATTATGTCACAAAAGTCTCCGAACTCTTTAAAAATATATCTTGATATATCAGTAAATATTGTGATATTATTTTAATTTAGTACTTAGAAGGATTCCTTTAGCATCTGCAACAGCTTTTAAATGTCCGGGTATAGATTCAACTTTTCTAAAAAGATAGTTTCAGCATCGATGTTCCTTCCTTTTGTGATGATCATTTTTTTTTTATAGTTCCCTTTTCAATTTACAATGTCGCGTATTATTATTCTAACCTCGAGTTCTCTCCTAATATGTTTTATTGTGTTTAAATAGGGTGACCGAGGAGGTGTTTTTAGAACATGTGAACAATTATAGCGATATTAGAGACGAACGTTGAGAATCGAGTATTTAAGGTCTCTATTTTATTTTTTTAAAAAATGGCTTCCACTACCAAAATTTTGGGTTGATAATTTTAAATTGTCTTTTAAAATATTTAAAAAAAATAATATGATTCATTATACCTTCATTAAATACCATATCACTTAATACCGAAGCTGAACATGCAAGCTAACACAAAGACACCACCGAAATATATTGGAATAATATCTTAAAGATTACAGCAAATTTAACATTTTTCGTTTTTTCTTCGGTCATATAATTGTATGGAGAAGAAAAGACGAGGAACTGAACTCAAAAGAACTTAGTTGAAATAGTAAAGCAAGGCGGTAGAAGTGTCCTTGAGTGGGGAAGCATGACAGCTCATGCAGGACATGTGTGGGAATCATACTCGTTATTTCAGTATTTTAAAAATAATTTAAAAGTATCAGCCCAAAATTTAGGTATTGGAAATATATATGCACGCACGCACGCACGCACACACACATATATATATATCATATCTAGTTAGAGACCCTAAACACAGGTTTTCAACGTTCGCCTCTAATATCTCTAAAACCGCCCTCAAGTTCTGAAAAAAACCCACAGTTTCCCGATTTAAGCCCAAAAAAACATCTGGAGACATCCGGAGGTAGAGTAAAAAGACAAGGGATGATAAAATCAAATGTGATCTAAAAACTATGAACACCAAAGAATAAAGGAACATCAATGGAAAAAAATTTACAAAAAGAAAAAGAAAAAAAAAAAAAAAAAAAAAAACCCAAGTGAAACTATATCCATACATATAAAAGCTGTTGCGGAGGCTGTAGGATATCTTACTCGGTACTAAATTAAGAAAATATTATAATTATTTAGTAATATGTCGAGATTTTTTTAAAAAATACATGAAGATTTGTGATTTTTGTTATTTTTTGATAGTTGATTTTTCAAAGCAAGAATTAATCTATGTCTTAAAAATCTTTTATGTAGTTTTGTTAAGAACAAGTTATTGATACAATAAAAAAATACAATTTCTAAAATATTAGTTTTTATTAGTTGATAGAGCAGTATTTTATTGAAATTTGTAAGCATGTATACTCGTGTGTGTGTATATATATATATATATATATATATAAGTATCGACTATATATATATATATATATATGTAATGATTTAACTTTAATTCCTATTGTTTTCTCACAATAATATTTTAAAATTTCCTAGTTTTTCCCATTCTCTCATTTAAAAGTGAAGCGTTAATTGTTATTTCTTCATACGTTTCCTTTTTAACTTTAATTTATGCAATCATGCGCTCTTAAAATCTGCAAAGTCACCTTTTCCCCCGCTCCAGACATGTAGCGATGATCCTCACCAGACTTTAGGTCTCCACTTAGATTCCCTCCAAGTCCCTCCATTCATTACCACATGTTCAATGACGTATATAGTGAAATTTCCCTACTATATAACGAAAAACATAGCGAAACGCCTTCTCTTGCTCACTCTAGCTTTTACAATCTTGCTCTCATAAACGGTATCAAACGGCGGATTTTTATAAGCCTTTCATGTGGAAATGGTCTCTCTCTCCGCTACAATAAAATAATTACTTGAAAATGAAATTGGCTTCAACAGTTTTATAAACATAATTAATTAGTACTATTTAAAAAAGTCTTTACACACACACACATATATCCCAGTATTAGACCATCCGCCTTATTCGCCGGATCTTGAGCCATGCGACTTCTATCTGTTAGTTAAGGTGAAATCTGCATTAAAAGGGACTTAATTTGAATCTGATGAAGCTATAAAAGAGAAAGCGACATGCGTCCTGAAGGAACTGACAGATTTCCAGCACTGTTTCGAACAATGGAAGATTCGCATGGAGCATTGTATGGTTAGAGGAGGGGATTGAAAATAAAATATTTTATAGGGTCAGTCTCATTGTTTAATAACCACATTTCGTGTATATATATATACAGGTTTTTTTTTTTTTTTTAGATTATAAGGGTTGGTTATTTAATTCAGTCTGAAAAGTTTCCATGTTTCTAATTGATAGATTATTTTATTTTAGACTTTCTAGGGAGACTATAGGAAAGAATTCCAAGACAAGTACTCAGAATTATGATGGTGAAATTCATAATTCGCGTGACATAGCTGTTAAAAACTGTAAGAATACTTTTATGAGTTAATAATTTCAAGCTAATTCATTTTTTCCCTGTTTTTATACAAATAATAGCATATTTAATGGGTTTTAATTTCAGACAGCGATGGTGATTCCAGATCCACAGTAAACCTTGTACCGGTTTCTGAAATTCGTATCCATTTTATTTCCATATATTTTTATATTTGTAGTTTAATTTTATTTCTA
Source organism: Nephila pilipes (assembly GCA_019974015.1). Classification (NCBI taxonomy): domain Eukaryota; kingdom Metazoa; phylum Arthropoda; class Arachnida; order Araneae; family Nephilidae; genus Nephila; species Nephila pilipes. The sequence goes on along the minus strand of BMAW01016916.1, from coordinate 8,207 downwards.
GAGTTTTAGCTTTTTATCGAATATTTTAAAAAGCAATGCTAAATATGTGTGTGTATATTATCCAGTTTTGTAAAGTTTATGATAATTTAATAATAAATATAATTTAAATTTTTTTTCTTAGCTATTTACCTGATAATGTCTTAATCACTTTGAATTTACTTCACTTGATAATTTTGTTATTGTTCCTATGCATGCCTTAGCTTTCAAGTATCAGTCTGTGTTCAGGTCTTTTCCGTATTTCAACGTGGTACAGTCTAAAGTTTTCGAAGACGTGAGTACAACTAATTTGAATTTTTAATAAGGCTATGATATAGATTTTGTTTTGTACGTCTTGGAGCAATGTGCTAAGTGATTTTCACGTTTTCTCGTCAGCGTCAGTACGGGTGTAGATGGAAGTAAAAACCTTTATTAATGACGTAAGCATATGGTCCATCTTTTCGCTCATACAATCTGCATTGTGTGGTTTACGTAGAATTTTTACTGCAGCATATATGTGAACAATGGTCAGCTTGATTATCGCTCTTTACGAATTGGATAAAAACAAGTAATATTGAAAAAAAAATAAGTCAATTCCTTCTTAGGTCAACAAAGAAATATTTTATTTTACATACTTTTTATTAATTAATTACAATTAATATAAATATGTATATACATATGACAAAATCATAATATTAAGTGGCAAAAGAAATTTTTTTCCAGCGATTATTTGGCGGCATTTTGCCAAATGTTGCTACCCTGGTTCCGCTTCGCGGACTTAACATTCAACCAAAAAAAAAAAAAAAAATCGCCAAGTTTGGCAATTTTTGAAATCACTCCAAGCGGTTGGGCTAAGCTACATTTTCACCAATTAAATTTAATTAAATGATTAATAATTGAAAAAACTGTATTGACATCAAGTGTCATCCACTACATGTTTAAAATAATGTATTTGAACTCGAGTGGCTGAATAAAAAGTATTTTATTAACGATTGAAAATTTGAACAAGATATATGTATATAGAGAGAGTGTGAGCTAATAGTAGGAATTTAATAAAAAGATTATAATCATGTATTGTAGTGTACCATTTAGCTTGCGCAAAGGTGCCATTTGTTCCTGAAGTAAAAAATTTTATTATTGTTTTACAAAATAACATTGTTTGGTTTTGATTCAGGTATAGTTAAATACGAGTAGAAGAAAATCCATTAAAAATTACAGACCACTTATTTTTAAAACTTAATGCACCCGAGCTAGCATGCCAAATACATGTATAAAAATAACAAAACGGTATGCATTGAGAAAAAAAATCATACATGTACATCCTCAGTCGAAGGCTTAAAAAACAAAACTTCAATTCGGGACCAAAAGAATGATTTTGTATTTGTGTGTCAAAAAATTTAAAATTTAACTAACATTGCTCTATAAAGTAGGTTTTATTAAGTAATATGTGAAGGTTTTGAAAAGAAATTGGTTAACGTTTTCGCTATAATTAATACCTTTTCACGTTTATCGAAAACAAAGATTAAATATGTCATTAAAGATTTTGATACACGACATAGTTGAAGAACGATGCTAAATGTTTAAGTAAAAACGAACGCAAAAGAAAAAAAGTTCGGTTTATTTAAAAAACGCTATGCGAAATTTTCAAATAATAATAAGGTTGCCAAAACTGTAGAGTCATTGTGTAACAAACTACTCAGTATGCTTGTACTGACGGAAATACAAGTTGTCTTGATTTAATTATATTTTGGTATATATTTTTTTTATTATGTCTTACCAAAACACGTTTCATTGAGAATTCGTAATATTTTTTTCTGTTTTTTTTTTTTAAAGAAAAATGCTTGGGTATCTTAGATTTGTCTGCCTCCTTTAACTGCGACTTTACATTTGAACAAGAAGTAAAAGGTTTTTTTAAAACAGTTTTAGGGCTAGTGTTCTTGCGAGAAACTTTGTTGGTTTCTTAAAACGCTTTTATGTCTATAGGGGAAAAAATCACATACATTCTCAAGTTTTAGCTTAGAAAAAGTTATTTCTTTTATGTATGTTGTGTGTGCAACTAATTTGTATCTACACTAGTGTGCAGAAAAAATATAATTTACAAATTACACCTTTTGACAAAAAGTCTAAGTATACAAAGGTACCAAATATGTAACCGAAGAATTGTGCAAATATTCAGAGACCGATACGTAAGCGTATGTGTGCGTGCTTGCTGAACTGTGACAATAGAGAGGATTTAAATGCACCAAGGGTTGCCGGATATTGTGTGCTCGTACTCCTCCACGACATTTGCCGTTTTTCTCGAAAGAGTTGAGTAAATTTTATAAGGTATTAAATAAAAAGAGTAGCCACCTACGAAAGGATGGCGGAGAACTGACTGTACGTAGGAGGTAGGCCAATCACAAGAGCAAGCGGCTACATAGCTTAATGTAACGCTCAATATCTTCTGCAATTTTTAGAAACAGTTTCAGGACATTAGATCCATTTCTAAAAGACATAGGCAAGGTCGACTTCGATCCTCAACGACGAATAAACATCTTTATTTGACATTTTCAGCACGACTACACAGGATTGCTGCAGAACCACAGTTCTCACGTGAGCTGTATGCTGCCGCTGAAACCCAAGTTGCACGATCTACAGTTGCCGGAAGGCTTCATAAATGAGCACTATACGAAAGAGGACCCGCTGTTTGCATCCAACTCTCTGCAACACACGAGAGAATACGTTTAGCATGGCGCAGACAACATGCGCCTTGGATCAGACTGCAGTGGGGCACTGTGCCTTTAACAATTAAGTCTATATTTAACCTGGACAGAGATCCTCTGCGTACACGTAACTGGAAAGAGCCTGGGATACGATACTATCCCTTCCTCATCAGAGAAAAGGATTATTATTATTCAGGTGAAGGTAAAATTGTGTACGCATTATGTTGGGTGGCTTATCACATCTGACAAAGGTTCCCTGACTGCTATGAGGAATAGAGAGGCGATCTTAGAGCCCTATGTTCGATTTTGTAAGGGGTTTTTTCCTGTCTGGGACGCTTTTAGGAGAGCAAAGACGTCTCTCCCTCTGAGAATCAGCCCGAAAATAAAAACTGCTTTGCTGCAGGAGTGAGATCTACTGCCACAGCGACTTCTCTATTGTTCTGTATGCAAATCCATAATACTATGTAAAGAGTAAGGATGTAGCTGTCAGTACGTCATCATACTGTGAGACCACGTGGTCAATGTGATGATGTACTAGATATGGTCATATCCAGTACGTCATCACTCTGGCTGTGAGAGGCGACCATACACCCATATTAGACTTATTTTTAGTTTGATATCACAATGCTCCTGTATCAAGAACATAAGTGATTATCATGCGTATTTAAAACGACTTTTGATTGGAACATCTCTTTCTCTTTTATAAACGTACACTCATGGACAAAAAAAATTAGCGCACCTAGAAATAATTGCGGGATCGTAACGAAACTTGGCATGAAGGTACATGTCGGGGAGATATGCAAATGATTAGAAATGCAGCTTGATTGCGCATTACGTATACCCGGTAGAATGTGTTTAACGACATTCTCCGTGGAGTATAAAACAAGTAACCAAAGCTTGTTTGAGTGTGCTGAATCGTTTACAAAGGAAGAGTTGAGGTAGATATGCCATTCCGCCGTCTTCGAAGACAATATGAGTAGCTGTCGCAGTTTGAGAGGGGGAGAATCATCGGCATGATGGAAGCTGGGTTGTCAGCTAGGCGAGTAGCTCGTCAATTAGGCCGCTCTGATTGTGTTGTGAGGCGATGTGGGGACCAGTGGATTCAAGAAATGTCTACAGGCTCAGGATGCCCTCGACAGACCAGTCGTCGAGAAGACCTCCACATCGTAAGAAATGCACGCTCACAGCCAACTGCTTCATTGACCGCCTTCCAGGCACAGGTAACACTTTCACTAGGGGGCCCCTGTGTCTTCTCGAACCATACGAAGGCGCCTGGCTGAAGGACATTTGGAATCGCGGAGCCCATTACGTATGCTGCTCTTGACGCCCACCCAACGACACCTCCGTTTGGAGTGGTGCCGCTAACGAGGAAACTGGATTACAGCGGAATGGAACCAGGTCGTCTTTAGCGACGAATCCAGATTCAATCTCAGTAGTGATGACAATCGTGTTCGTGTGTGGAGACCACATGGTGAACGCCTCAATCCTGCCTTTGCTTTACAGCGACACACCGCTCCCACAGCTGGTGTGATGGCATGGGGTGCCATTGCCTACAATACATGATCACCCATAGTATTGATCCGTGGTACCATGACAGCCCAGCAGTATGTCCATGACAGCAACCACATGTGTTGCCACTCATGCAAAGGCTCCCAGGAGCCATTTTTCAGCAAGACAATGCTCGGCCTCACACGGCAAGGGTGTCACAAGACTGTCTCCGCACTGTTACTACCCTTCCTTGGCCTGCTCGATCCCAGATTTGTCTCCAATCGAGCCTATCTGGGATCATTTGGGATGGCGAGTTGGGCATCCCACGAGTTCGAACGAACTGTAGGTAAGGTTACAGCAAATATGGAACGAAATGTCTCAAGACATCGTACAGAACTTGTATGCCTCAATGCCCGATTGTATCGCATCGTGCATTCGCGCTACAGGGGGTTCAACAGGGTATTAAATCCTTCGTTCTTTTGCCTTTTTCTCTGAAATAAATGATCTCTTTTCTTTGATTTTCTAATCATTTACTTATATCAAAGTAGTCATTACGTATGTAAAATTTCGTTTCATTTTGACGACTCCTTCTTGGTGCGCTAATTTTTTTGTCCATAAGTGTATATTCATACCGAATTTCGTTAAGATCTATTCATTAGTTTTTCAGAAATTCAACAAAATGCATAAATTCTTTTGATTCTGAACACGAGCGTAGTTTTTGCTAGGGTGCTGACTTGAGTATATTTAAAACTAAAGATTCTCTTGGGGGTGGGCATAGCCTTGTAACAACTTCACAGCAGTATCCCGAAAACTCCATATGGTCATAGTAGCGAACTTTCGACCCGCGTTGTTTCCTTTGTGTCGTGTTGGAATCTTGATGTCACTAAAAACACGTCGTATGATGCACGTTAACTCTCTCAAGGCTCCAAGTTTTCTAATTGGTGTGCAGAATTCTGGAAAGTGGGGTACTATATATATATATATTTAATTAATTGAACTCATTAATAATTGGCCCAAATCATTTGTGTTCACGTAACACATTGTTTTAACTGTTTGTTATAGAAAGTTACGGGTTTCGGTTGCAAGATAAATGTAAATTGGGTAGGGTGGCAATTTTTCAATTTAAGCCTTTTGAGGAATTTCTACTTATGGTGTGAAGATGACGCTCGTGGTTGGCTCTATTTTTGTGGAATCGTGGGTTCATGCATTAGATACCCCCCTGTAGAGGGCTTGGGCACGTTCAATCTGTCGAGGCTCCAAGTCTTTTTGTTGGTGTGGCATGGAAGTCTGAAGAGGTAGGTCAGGTGTCATCCTCGCCACATGACTGAAGTTTAAAGAAGTCTGTCACCAATAGCCATGGTGTTGCTTCTGGGACGTTGATTAACAATTATTTAATCAAAAATCGTTATTCTGAGGAATAGTTAAGTGACGAGGACGACACCTGACCTGCATCCACTATTCAGACATGCACACCATGCCAACAGGAAGATTGGGAGCCACGATAGATTTAACGCGCTAATGACTCGGGGGTCATTAGAGGCATCAAGCCTCTAACCAGCGTCTATCAGAAACAACGCCAGCCGCGAGCTTGCGACAGTCCCCACTCGGATACCTCCGATTTATCCATTCACAATAAGAAAAGAAGTTGAACACATTTTATTCCACACGCATAAGGTGTGGATTTAAATAGAAATAACGATTTCATTACAGATTTGTGTACTAAAACAAGATAAGTTTAATGTGATAACGAAGTCATATTATAATTTTGAAAATGAATGATTTTTCCGAATGGATAAGTGCTCCAACATTGGGTTCTGGTTCATTATTTCTTATTAGTTATAACCGCAAGCTAAGTGGTTGGCAACACTCGATTCGGTCACGGGTTTGAATCCTGACTACTGCCGCAGATGAATGTTATGGAATGATGGATTTATATATTGTACACTTGGAAGCAACACGATGGCTACTGGTGACGCAGCTCGTACGTTTGAAAATCTGTCAGTTTACGGCACCTGAGCTGGACCCTCTCCCATAATAGGCATTTCAAGGTCACAGATTCCCCACTCACTGTAACTATGGCAACAACAATTAAGAATGAACATCATTCCCCCCAATATTTTATATATTTCATTTTTAAAAATTATAATTTTGAGAGTAAAAAAGAAACACGTTATATATTTTCTGATATTTAAAATAGACTACATTTAACATAAGCATGCGAACAACAATTCAGACTCGATTGAAGTGTTGAAAATAAATGGTATGATAAATTAGTCGCTACCATGGTAAATCCGATGGAGAGAAACGAAAATGAGGACCTCGACATGGCTATTCTAAAGAAACAGACTATAAGATCCATTTCATGAGGGTTTTCGGTTCTGATAGATCGAATAACATGCATTAGCTCCATGTACAATGGGTCTTCATTGACTCAGCCGAGTAAATCAGACTAAAATAACGATGGCTGCTTCCATGAGTTTGATTCCATTACTATTTGGCTTCACGGCCTCTCAAATGATGGAACATATGAACCTTTCATGGGTCTCTATCTCAAAGTCCTCGCGTACGAGCCTGATTGTCATTGTTGTCTTTCGATAGGGGATCACTGTTACGATGTCCGATGCCAATTTAGCTTCGAAGGGGGTGTAAATTAAAACTTACAAAAACTCGAAATTGGTCTTTATTATTTAATACCAGGAGAATACAGCCTCAAGTGTTTTTGCTGAACACCAGAAGACAAAGTGGTGTTGGGAGGTAGGGCTTCTAAATTTTATTCTTACTGGGTAAAACAAATGAAATTTATGCCAATAAAGAGTTTCTTAAAATAGAATGTAATGCTTTTTTTCCCCGTAGGCCTTTTACACCGATAAGCACCTGGTGGTTTGTGCTCCTACAGGTTCGGGGAAAACCGTCATCTTCGAGCTGAGTATCGTAAGACTTCTCATGCTGATTTCAGACCTCGGACAGATGTCTTCCAGATACAAAATTGTCTACAGTAAGTATAATTTTTCATAGACTTTTCTTAGAATTTTTTTATGTTTTTTTTTTATAAAAATTTTTTTATTTGAGTTGGTTCGTTTGGGCCATAGATTTTCAATTCCCCCTCCCCCGATGGACCAAAATGTTAAGTTTGATTTTTCCACTCGATCATAATTATGTGAGTGAGGGATGGTACTTATAAACAAATGAGGCCATACTGCGGCAAAAAGCTGCGATCCATACGTGTGAAAGAAATAATAATAATAATAAAAAAAAAAACGATAAAAACTCTCTCTCTCTCTCTGGTGAACAAGAAAGAGGGTCGAAAATAGAGCAGGATCTCTAGGGTATCCTGGTGACGCGTCACCCATGTTTACTAAAAACAGTAAACTCTATTGGAAAGAAAACGATCACTGGATGTCTCGGGGTCATGATGCCCGTACCTACCTCAGAGAGACAGGCACCTGAGGTACCCTAATACTATCTCCAGGGGCAGACTATTCCCCCAGACACTGTTAAACATTTTAGCCGTCTCTTACGGCGTGCATCAATTACGTTGGGACCATTCTTCCACACCCCACAAGGTTGTAAATCATAATTAAGTCATTAGACTTAATTGGGCATCGGCACGCACTCACTCCCTTCCCCCTCGCTTTTCTTAACCCTTTTCTTTTCCCTTCCTCCTCGCTTTTCTTAACGCAGCTTTGTCAAAGTTTTTTAGTAAAAACTTTTTCTGATTCTTTTGAAGCCGTCTATTCCTAGGCTTAAAATACCCAAGAGCGACGAGACCGCTAATAGAAGTGAAGTCGGTGTCGATTGACCTAGTTTTACGTAACTCGAGATGGTCGCATTCCTGAAAAATGAAGAAAGTTTTATATTAAAAAACTTTTTTTTTTATTCCTCTGCTGAGGGGAGTCATTTTAGATTATATTCATAAGTGTAAGAATACTGAGCGAGCGTCGATAAAAAAGAATGATTGGCTGTCTGCAGAGTCCCCTCTTCGAATATTTTATCATTAAAAAAAATTCATTTCTTTAATAAGAAATTATATCGTGTAAAATA
>BMAW01016915.1:0-15843 GCA_019974015.1 Nephila pilipes | reverse complement strand
ACATGACCAACGCCAAACGGAATATATTTTTTTAAATGTATACTGTGTATCGCTACCAATTAAGTTTACTTGCAAGATTTGCGCGTGCGAAATGGAAAAATACCAAATAATTTAATATTGAAGCGCTGATGGATGATTGGCAAGATTTTGGAGAAGAGGCTCTTTTTTGCAAAATATCACCAAATATCTTCCACCGCCAATTAGAAGCATTTCAATGACCTTGCATTGTGAATTTTAAAAAGCTATACTATGGTAACCCCAGCTGATTTCGCTCGCCAGCTGATTTCTGTTTTGCTGAGCAAACTATAATTTTTATTGTTGTGGAACCTAGACATAAGTTTTAAATTTATGAGAAAAGTATTTTATTATTAATAATGATTGATAAACTACATTTGTAAATCTAAACGCAATCTAACCAAGTTATTGAAGTTGGCTTTTAACAAATGAATAATAACGGTATGTTATTCATGTCATTAATAAAAAAAATAAGTAGCTATCAAAATATATATTTTGATGTATGCATTAATTGTAACCTAATGTAAATATCATGCAAAAGTTTTGTTTCTGTATTTTGGTAATTTTTAGTTTTTGTTTTCTAGGAAATAAACATTTTTCATTTTTTAAAATGACTGGATATTTTATTAATTTCAGAATACAGAATTATTTTTAATGCTATGATTTTTAAGAGCTATTCTGTCAATTCAATTGCAGTTCCAGATATGCTGCTACCGTAAGAGTTATCCTTTTGCAAAAAGGATCACGTAATACGGGTGACTTTTTGCTAAAATTTTTTATTATACTTCATTTTTTTGTTAGTATTTTTTGTTGAATTTTAAAATAATTTGATTTAAAAAAGTTAATTTCGGTTATATTTTTTAACTTGAAAAGTATTTCATTGTAGGTTAATAAAAATTGATTTTTCATATTTACTTTTCAGTTATAGTTCTTAGTAATGGATGTTGAATATATTTGGATCGATGGAATACCTACTCCTTTCAAAGTTTTTAAAATTCTTGGCGACGGAGCATGTTTATTTTCGTCTCTGTCTTTGCTGGTGTTCGGTGACATATCGATGGCGTATAAAATGAGAAATATTATTGTTTCTCACGTGTTTGACAACTGGGATCGGTTTAAATGCTACTCTCAAATGCTATCTGGCGCCCCTTATAATACTAACGATTTATATTTTACCGAAATGTGTAAACCAAACACGTATGGATCTATTTGCTAAATTATGGCGGCGGCAGAGCTATTTCCCTATCAGTTCGAAGTTTATCAAGGTGGCTGCCATTTAGCTTCTGTTGGGGAAACAAATCAGGGGGAAAAAATATTACGTTTTACTGGAAACTGTAATAGTTGTCATTTTGATGTTTTATTTAAATAGTTGGATTAAGAAATAGAAGTAAAGTTAATCCTGGTTATGATAATGTGAAACAAAATGAAGAAAATGTGTCATCTTTAGTGTTTCAGCCTCAAGAAAATGTGTCTGTGTTAGTTTCAAAGACTCAATCAATATCTAACATTGATTTTTCAAGTTCAAGTGAATCAATTATTAATGATGTAATATCTCTTCAACTAAATAAAGGTAAAAGAAATTAAGAAAAAGATTCACAAATTCAATTAGATATAAACAAGTAAGACCAGCTGCTACAAAATATATTCAAAGTCATCCTGAAGAACATAGAGAAGTTGCTTCAAAATATACTAAAAGCCATCCTGAAGTACATAGAGCGTAAGAAAATACTTTTCTAATACCCCCCCCCCGGGGGAGGGGGGCGGCGGGAGGTGAAGCAATGATAAAAGATCAAAAGTTAATTTAGCGCCATGGACTTCCAAAAATTTGTCTGGTTTTAAATATGAAATATATATTGACTATTCAAATGATAAAATTGTCAGTATCGGAAAACGTTTGCCCTGTTCGAGGTGCCGTGCTTTAAAATGATAGAAGAACCTCCAGGAATGTGCTGGAGTGGTGGTCAAGTCCTGCTTCCTGTTATTAGATCCTACCCTGAACCTTTGCATGGTCTTCTTAGCCATAAGGATCAGCTTTCAGAACATTTTCTTTCTACAATTCGCAAGTATAATGGATGTTTTCAGATGACGTCATTCGGAGCAAAAGAATTGAAGGAAGGAAATTTTATGCCAACATTTAAAGTCCAGGGCCAGGTATACCACAGGATAGGTAGCCTATTGGCTGAGCCTCCTCAACAACCTTCTTTTCTTCAGTTTTACTTTCTCTGTGATGATGAATGTGAAAGAAACATTCATTGTGGTATTTTCCCAGGTGTTAAGCCAGAATTAGCCAATTACAAAAGGAGCTACATGAACATAACAGGTATATTCACGATTTCAAAGCTGCTGTTGATTCAGTTCCTAAAGACCAAAAGGAGTTAAAGGTTATAATTAATGCCGATAAAAAACCATCTAGAGAACACAAAGGTCGTTTCAATGCTTCAATTTTCTTGATATTTTATGTATAGGTTCCAAAATATAATATTATCGTCTGCCCAGCGAAGCGGGCGGGTATCAGCTAGTATATTGATAAAGTGAGTTAACATCATTTAATAGAACTAATACTTTCTTGATTATTTCGGTTTTTGTTCCTTGGAATGCAATATTCAGAATATCACAAATATTAATCAATTCATGTAATGAAAAAGTATCATTAATAGTTTTTAATTTAGACTTAAAATTAGAATCATTTACTGTGAATTCGAAACCAGTAAAATTTCTTATTCTTTCCGTATTTTTAGCATCGCCATCAGTATCAAAAATAAACTTATGCAAAGTTTTAATTTTTTCTTTCTTGAGATTCCTAAGTGCTTCGCCTACTACATTAATATCATCAATCTTCATATTTAGCAAATAAGAATAAATCTGACTCACCTCAAAGTCTTGAATTTATCCTTGGTCAACACACAGTTATCCACACTTTTTTATTTCAGTCAATGTTCACAATTTTAATCATGAGTCCAACACTCTCACGATTTTTATATCCTAATCGAGTCCTAATGTGCTTACATTCAATAATGCGCCTCAATCCCTATTTCTATTCCTAATTAGTTTACATCTATTTATGCGCCTCAATCCTTATCCTAATCCCACTTCTGATTTGTGGGATGGCCGATATTACTAAATAATAAATCACACTTTGAATTAGCACACAGACATTTAATATTGACGTTTCACATGAACATAAAGTTGAACATAGTTGACGAGACATTTCACAATAACATTTAAAAACATTAAAACAATACTCTCCAGCGTCTTAATAAATCAATCGTCTAGAGTCATCAACAAGGGCGTCTTCCTCGTTCCGATGACTACCGTCGACTATCCTTCAAGAGTGGACTCCCTTCAGTAGCAGAGGCCGCGCCCTCTATGATCGGGTGTTTCTACTACAAACCCACATATATATAAAACAACATTGCTAACATCTGGATACAAAAAAATGTCGTATCACGAAGGTAGCAATATATATGAGAGCACATTAAGATATTGTTTTGTCTCTGCTAGATATGCAAATGAGTGAAATGTCACCCTTGTCAGCACCTGTGATATCATCAAACACGTGATTTTAAACGCCATTAAGAGCCTTTTGAGAGATTTCGGCAAAGTGAGTAATTTTGATTTTAGCAAGTGTGTTTGGTTTAATTTATCGCTTTTAAGCTTAGTATGCCTTTTAGAAGGAAACGAAAGCCATTTGAACAGTTGGGCACCTTTGAGTAGAGTTTTACCTTTGGATTGTATAAAGACGGATGGATATTCAGTCACATTGCGTGCCATATCCCTTGCGCAGATGTTACAGCCTCACGCTTTTGGCGGTATTGAATACTAGGAAGTTACCGCTCAAGACAAATAAACTCAGGAAGAGCTACAAAATTACATGGAGGAAAGTTCGAAGAATTGACCAACAAACCTGATACACACTAACTGCCGAAATTCCGGACATTATGTGAACAGTAATACCCTCTTTGTATTTTTGTGGAGATTGCCCCTGACACTACAGCAATGTCGTCCAAGACTGCGATTGTACCACGAAAGAGCAGCATAGAGCCATGAGAAATGGCAACAGATATCTTAAGTGATGAGTCTCCCTTCTGACTTGATGAGGAGGATAAACGTATCTGTGTGCGGAGGAAAAGTGGTGAGCATCACGAAAGACAATTTGTTGTCACTCTTCACACTTCCAGGCAACATCTTATTGACAGTTGTAATGATTTTAAATTTTGATTAGTAAATTTTGTCATACATATACTCAATTTTTAATAATTTTACCTTTGAAAAATAACTTCAGTGCTATTATTCCTGATAAGTGCAATTTTTTATGTACACTGGTGTTCAAAATTAAGAAAATTTGCATATTCTGTAGAATTTCATGAAAAGAATTGAAGGAAATGTAAAAATACTGTTTCGAAACAAAGATACAAATCTTGTACGTCGAATACGTAAGCGTATACGTGTATGGAGGGGGAACTAGGGAAAAAACAGGATTTATAAGAACGCGTGCAAAAATCCGCATTTCGCCGAATTTCTTGATGTTTTTTTTTTTTTTTGCAACAATCGCTTAACTTAAAATTCAGACACTAAAAGTGATTAACGACCAAAGTTTAGATGATAGAATGAGGTGGCGAATTGTGGGTAGGCTAGAAGCAGGCAGATCTCAAATCCAGATTCTTAGAGCATTCGATTTAACGCCCAACTTCGTGTCCAACTTATGGAAACAGGATATATAACAACTTCAGGATACCGAATATAACAACTTCATGTGACAGTATATAACAACTTCATGTGACAGTATATAACAACTTCAGGATACCGAATCCGTCGAGAGAAAGCCTCGGCAAGGTCGTCCAAGAGCCTTGACGGTCAGAGAAGATCACCATTTGTCCATTACAACGAGGCGTAACAGGGATGCTACAGCTTCTCAGGTCTTTCATGAGTTATATGCATCCACAGAAAACCAAGTTTCAAGAGTGACTGTTTCCAGAAGAATTCATGAGACAGGGCTGTTTGCAAGCACATCTGTTGCTTGCGCCCCACTCAGTTGCGCGAATAGGAGAGTCCGTTTTAAATGATACACAGGTCGTAGAGATTGGAGCATGGATCGATGGGCGACCATTCTCTTCACTGATGAGTCCAAATTCAGCCTAACCAGTGATTCTCGCAGTACTTTCATGTGGAGAGAACTAAGGACCCGCTACCTGCTCTCCAATTGACCACTACGTCAGAGGAGGCTTGATGGTCAGGGCTGGCATCATGTTGGATGGTCACACACACCTCCAAGTCTTTGAAAGAGGCACTGTGACTCTTGAGAGGCCTAAGGATGAGGTCTTGGAGCCTTATATCAGCCTTTTCAGGGTCCAATTGGTCCTGATTTCCTTTTAATAGATGACAATGCGAAGTCACATAGAGCTCAGCTGGTCGACGAATTTCTGGAAAGTGTGGATATTTGCCGAATGTATTAGCGAGCCAGATCTCCAGACTTGAATCCTATGGAGCATGCTTGGGATGCTTTGGGGAGGGCAATTGTTATTCGCAACCCCCTCCGTGAACTATCCAAGACCTGAAAACAGCGTTGCTGAACGAGTGGGACCAATTGCCACAGGAACTCATAAACTTCCTTATTTCCAGCATAAAACCACGTTGCGAGGCTAATGCTTATCTGTAAGAGGGGACCGTACCCCCTAGTTTTTTTTATGTTGTTATATTCGGGAACTGCTATTTCATACCTAGTGACTCCGATGAGTGTTGCGCACGATAATACGTGTGTATTATAACTGTTGAATTATTATTATTACTATTTGTATTATATGAACCCTATGTACTCATCAAATTTCATTAAAATCTGTACAGTAGTTCTAGAGATAATCAACAAATCGAAAAATTCTCTAGTTTTGAACACCAGTGTATATGTGTGCGTGTGTGTTGTGACATATAGACAGAGAACACGCCGAAAATGGGGAAATGTTTTTTTTCACAGGTGAGTAGAGATTCAGCACACAGAGAGATTCTAGGCGAATCTTCATCTGAAGAGAACGCGGAACTTTCTGGATCCCTCAAACATAAGGGAAATCAATCAAATTGGTGACAGAGAAATCCTTGTTTGGATTTTTCCGCCACCAAATTGTTTGGATGCAAGACTACATAGACAAACAGTATAAAGACACCTAGCAGAGTGGGCTCTTTATACACAGCGTCCAGCGGTGAGTCTCTCTCTGAGCGTATAATACGAGAGAGCCAGTTTGTGGCGGAACCGAACACGCCGAAAATGGGGAAGTGTTTTTTTTACTGGTGAGTCGGGATTCAACACACAGAGAGATTATTGGCGAATCTTCATCTGAAGATAATGCGGAACTTGCTGGATCCCTGAAACATTAAGGAAATCGATCACTTTGGTGACAGATAAATGCGTGTTTGGTGTGGCTTCATATTGGGCAATCGCACGCTAATGTACGTCTTTGATGCAGGTATTATCATTGCACCGCACAATAGGGATGGGATTCTTGAAACCTATGTGAAATTTTTCCGGTGTGCTGTAAGCTCAGACTCCCTCAAAGTCTTCGGATCTCAATCATATAGAACAGGGAAGGGCAATTGTTTTAGCTCGGGGGGGGGGGCGGTACTTTGAGGAAGCGGATGCTAGCAATGTGCTGCCTCTTTAAAAATGATTGCATTAATTTAACTTTGCATTTCAAAAAAATTATAAATTGTGCCATAAAAATCAGTAAATATAAATTAAATAAAATAGGGGCAATTTCATTCAATTTATTTTTTATGACAATTTCTTATCTGTAGCTGCAAGTACATTTAATTTTAGAATCAGTTTGATAAAACAAATGTACCCTATCACACTTTTCTACAGTTATTTTTAAATATTAGGAGTGAGATTGCTTGTTGAGATTCTTATCACAGTTTGCATGTTTATGTCAAATATCATCTATATTTATTCCTATTGGTTTTCAAGCAAGAAAAAGTTTGCACATGAATTCACGTAGACCCAAATATAGAAAACATCTTACCAACAAAATTTTTCAGCAGGCAAACATTTGTAAAACTCTACAAATGTCACAGCATTAAACATTTCTTTCATGGTATAATCTAACAGTTTGTCAATAAGTTCAAACTGAAATTTACGTAGCCCCTCAGGTGTTAAGTCATTATCAACAGTGATGGGAAAAGAGAGTGAACAAAATTTAGATTCAGTTTTCGTGAAGTTCTCGACCTCGTCCTCGAAACTTTACAGTTGATCTCTAATCTTAGCAGAAACATTTCCATGCACTTTCTATTTTCCTAATGAAGAGAAATAATAATAATTACCTTCTCATGCTTGCTTTACAAATAAACCTAGTTTTGTTTTGAATGATTTTACGCACGGAAAGGAAATCTTAGTTCAAGGTGGATTTTCCTTGACAGTTTTGTACAGACACAAAAAACTTTTAACGAGCCACATGTGACCCGTGGGCCACTGTTTGCGCACCCCTGACATAGAACATGTTTGGAATAAGGAAGAGCTACAGCACGACGTCAACTTCCTGTCAGGACCTCCCAGGCGTCAAAAGCCGCAATTTTAGAATAATAGTATTTATTTCCGCAAGTATTTCTCGGCACTCTCATTAACAGTATGACGCTCGTTGTGAGGCTTGTATACCAGTGAACGGTTGCCTCACTCTATGCTAGATGAATCTTTCCCGACATATAATGTTTGGCAGAATCGCTCAAATGCAATAAATTGTAAAAAATGAGTGAATTGTAATTTTTGTTCAACAATAACAAAATTTATTACTTCAGTAATAATTGGCACCGATGTGCATGATAACTGGTACACAATGGTACATGACTATATTAATAACATTCAATTCGTTAAGAGTGACAGTCACAACGATATGTTCATACCAATAGTAATGGTAAGTACTTTTAAACGCTAATCAAGTTTATGAAAAACGACCATGCGCTCACGTCACTCGTCCAAGGTTAACTTCGATCTGATACCGGCGCGGATGGGAAAAATGAGAATCGCTTGACATGCGCTATACCATTGCGTATCGAACATATGCATCACGATTTGACCGTTTTTATACACAATTCGTATCTTAACTAACAATTCACCTCTTTTGCATATCGTTATGTTGCTGTATGCTTCATTCAAAGAAATATATCTCTGTGCCGAATTTCACCACAATATACAAAATATTTTCCCATTTATCAAAGATTTTGTGTTTTTGTAACCTTAGTATTAGATATTAGTGTGCTTCTTTACTAAACAAAGAGGAAAATATTTCATTTTCTTTCTGCTAAATCCATAGTTTCCAGATCTTAAGGTATCCGATTACGTTAAAAACTCGAATTTCGGAGAAAATACCAATTTTATTTATTTAAACATTAAAATATTTGAAATCTTCTCTTTCTAAAACTACCTTCCAATTGTAGCTACGGTACATAGAAATCAAGTTATAAATATTTTCATATCAGACATTTCCTTTGTTTTCCGAACAAGTTTTAACTTTAAATCCATTTTTTCCTGAAGAATATAATTTTCAGTATGTTTACAATTTTTGAAAGGTAATAGCTCGAATATTTTTTTGTCTATATATTGATGGAATTTGCTAGAAATATTTTTCATATTATTCTGAAGATCCTGAACTGTGATTTTTGTAATGTATGGTATATAAGCGGATTTATTCACATTTTAATGCATAAGAGTGGAAGATTTTTTTTAAAAAAACGCTTGTTGTTATTTCGAATCATAATAACTCTGCAAATAATGTGAATTATTAAAAAAAATCCTTGTTCAGGCTCTGTACAGGAGTCATATCAATACATATGCTGAATAACAATGTTATAGAAAGATTTTTCATGAAAGGAGAATATTTTGAAAATGTGCTATTTTTTCTTATTTTATGTTAAAAATTTGCATTTTAAAATTTTTTCCTTGTAATAAAACTTTTGAAATGTTTTTTTATTCACATTCTTATTCAGATGATACTAAATATCAAAAAAAAAAAATATTCATTAATACGTTTTTTTCAAAATTATGGTTCCGAACGTAGTCGAATACCTTAAGGAACATAATTTCTGTTTTATTAAATATTATTTTTTATACAAACTTAACTGTATGCAATCTAACTCTGAACCCAAATAATCACAAAAATTTTAAATTTCTGAGTTAGGAAGTGTTTTATAATTGAAATCTTGTTCAAAAATAACAGTTTTATTTTGCAAAAGTGCTACCTTTAACCAGAACTGCCTTCGACAGCAAATATTCTATATTTACGACAAATTACAAAAATAAACAAATAAAATATAATGCAATCTAATTATTTTATAAAAAAACACCTTAGTGAAAAATTAATTATTTCCTAGTTAACCACTTTCCCAATATTTACAGCTATCAAGAAATTTGACAGCGATTAAAACACATTTAATCAAACTAAAACTCGACTTGCTTATAATACTTTTCTTTTCAAAGTTCGTTTAAAATGTTTGCCAATCATTAATTAAACATTTTCACATCTGTAACTTAAATTATAAAAGTATAAAATGGTGATTATTGAATTTCAGAGAATCACTTTACGTTTTCTTTTCTAAAACTTTTATAAAAAGATTATCAAATGTTATTACAATAATATTGATTTAAAATATTAAGAAATGTCAAAGAATATTATAAATATTAAGAACTGTTAGTGCGGTATTTTTGTTTCATTGTTCATATGATTTTTATTGTAACGAATTGAAATGAAATGTAATTAAAAACATTATTCTCTAAGATATTTCGGTACTGAATTTAAAAAAAAAAACTCCTTTTATTGTAGTTTTTAATGATACATTTATTTTACTCTAAATAAGACAAAAATTTTCAAGTGAGAAAGTGATGAATAATAACAGGTTTATTCAGAAAATTCATATTTAACAAACATTTTTTAAAACAAATTTAGTCGAACCATTCATTTAATTAAATTTTGGTCTTTTTCCAAAACTTGCATCGTTTTGTTCTTATCATGCATTTTATTTTCTGTTAAAATATGTGTTTTAATTTCGGACCAAATTGCAAAATGAATATCCAGAGTTGATCCCATGATTACAAATTATACTTCAATAAAAATGATTAAATACTGTGCCTGGGGATTTTTTAAATATTACACAACACTGTTGGTCGACGTAGCGGGCTGCCTTTGTTATTTCTTTAAAATTTTCTCCTAGGCTATAAACTTCATTACTTATCCCAGGCGGTGTTTCTTGATTGATAAATTTTCAGTAATAACATGGCGTGTTTTCTTTTCATTATGCTTCATTTTGAGAAAAAAATATATTGGTTGCATTATTACGAGCTCTCATTTTCTTTGATGGATTTATATGCAGGTTAATGATATTAAATTTTGTAATATTTTCTTCAGCTAGGTCAGCGATAATAATTTCTGTTCGTAAATCAATAACAGTATATTTAATCACTTTTGCAAACTTTTTTTGATGTAATCTCCTCTTGAAAAAAGGGCGAAAACTTATAAACATCATACTGGTTATTGAAAAACTAGTATATATGATATTTTTTGCTATATTTCTTTTTCTCAGCTTGAATGTATTGCTTATGGAAAAGAAAGTGACACAGCTAATTTCATTGTATTTTATAATGCATTATTTCAAACATTTTAATTAAAGATTTACAAGAAAGTAAATAATATGTATTAATTACAATAATAATATATATATATAAAAGCGAAATACCACTGACTGACTCATCACGATATCTCTAAAACTATACAACCGATTGACTTGAAATTTGGTATAGTTACTCATTTTGCAATGTAGACGCTCACTAAGAACGGATTTTACGGAAGTCTTATCCAAAATGTGATTTTCATCCGTTAATCTTTTCTTATTCATAAATTATGTCATTTTTGGCGACTTTATCGCCATGACGGACGCTAAACAGAATAATATTTTTTTTTATATGTATTCTGTGCATTGCTACCAATTAAGTTTACTTGGCGGGATTTGCGCGTGCGAAATGGAAATAATTTAATATTGAGGCGCTGATGGTGGATTGGCAAGAGCGGGATTTTGAAAAATACTAAAATTTTGACTTCTTACGGAGTAGCGCACACCCAAGACAATCCGCTGAATAGGATGCATTGTAGGTTTATCATATATCATGTAAATGTTGAGCCCCGAAATTCCTACATTTAGAGATTTATCACCAAATATCTTCCACCGCCAAGTCGAAGCATTTCAATGACCTTGCATTGTGAATTTTAAATAGCTATACTATGGTAACCCCAGCTGATTTCTGTCCGTTTTGCTGAGCAAACGATAATTATTTATTGTTGTGGAAACTAGACGTAAGTTTCAAATTTATAAGAAAAGTATTTTATTATTAATAATGATTGATAAATTACATTTGTAAATCTAAACGCTATCTCACTAAGTTATTGAAGTTGGCTTTTAACAAATGAATAATAAAGGTATGTTATTCATGTCATTGATAAAAATAAAAATAAGTAGCTGTCAAAATATTTATTTTGATGTATGCATTAACTGTAACCTAATGTAAATATTATGCAAAAGTTTGTTTCTGTATTTTGGCAATTTTTAGCTTTTGGTTTCTCGGAAATAAAAATTTTTGATTTTTTAAAATGGCTGGATATTTTATCGTTCTCAGAATACAGAATTATTTTTAATGCTATGATTTTTTAAGAGCTATTCTGTCTTATTTAATAGCAGTTCCAGATATGCTGCTAGCGTAATAGAGTTATCCCTTTCAAAAAGTATAACGTAATACGGGTGACTTTTTGCTAAAAAATTTTACTATACTTTATTTTTTTGTTAGTATTTTTTGTTGAATTTTTAAATAATTTGATATTTAAAAATTAATTTCGGTTATATTTTTTAACTAGAGAAGTATTTCATTGTAGGTTAATACAAATTGATTTTTCATATTTACTTTTCAGTTATAATTTTTAATAATGGATGTCGAATATATTTGGATAGATGGAATACCTACTCCTTTCAAAGTTCTTAAAATTCTTGGCAACGGAGTATGTTTATTTTCGTCTTGGCAGAGCTATTTCCCTATCAGTTCGAAGTGTATCAAGGTGGCTGCCTTATAACTTCTGTTGGGGAAACAATTCAGGGGGAAAAAAAGATTACGTTTTACGGGAAACTGTAATAGTGGTCATTTTGATGTTTATATTTAAATAGTTGGATTAACAAATAGAAGTAAAGTTAATCCTGGTTATGATAATGTGAAACAAAATGAAGAAAATGAGTCATCTTTAGTGTTTCAGCCTCAAGAAAATGTGTCTGTGTTACTTTCAAAGACTCAATCAATATCTAACATTGATTTTTCAAGTTCAACGGAATCAATTATTAATGATGTAATATCTTTTCAACTAAATAAAGGTAAAAAAAGAAGAAAAATATTCACAAATTCAATTAGATATAAACAAGTAAGACAAGCTCCTACAAAATATACTCAAAGTCATCCTGCAGAAAATAGAGAAACTGCTTCAAAATATACTAAAAGCCATCCTGAAATACATAGAGCAGCTGTAAGAAAATACTTTTCTAATAACCCCCATGTGAATCAGGCAGCTGTAATTAAATACAATGAAAAAAGATCAAAAGTTAAATTAGCGCCATGAATTTCCAAAAATTTGTCTGGTTTTAAATATAAAGTAGATATTGACTGATAAAATTGTCAGTATCGGAAAACGTTTGCCCTGTTCGAGGTGCCGTGCTTTAAAATGGATAGAAAAACCTCCAGGAATGTGCTGCAGTGGTGGTCAAGTCCAGCTTCCTGCTACTAGATCCTACCCTGAACCTTTGCATGGTCTTCATAGCCATAAGGATCAGCTTTCAGAACATTTTTTTTTTCTACAATTCGTAAGTATAATGGATGTTTTCAGATGACGTCATTTGGAGCAATAGAATTGAAGGAAGGAAATTTTATGCCAACATTTAAAGTCCAGGGCCAGGTATACCACAGGATAGGTAGCCTATTGGCTGAGCCTCCTCAACAACCTTCTTTTCTTCAGTTTTACAGAAACAAACTTTTGCATAATATTTACATTAGGTTACAGTTAATGCATACATCAAAATAAATATTTTGACAGCTACTTATTTTTATTTTTATCAATGACATGAATAACATACCTTTATTATTCATTTGTTAAAAGCCAACTTCAATAACTTAGTGAGATAGCGTTTAGATTTACAAATGATGTAATTTATAGATGTAATTTATCAATCATTATTAATAATAAAATACTTTTCTCATAAATTTGAAACTTACGTCTAGTTTCCACAACAATAAATAATTATCGTTTGCTCAGCAAATCCGAAATCAGCTGGCGAGCGAAATCAGCTGGGGTTACCATAGTATAGCTTTTTAAAATTCACAATGCAAGGTCATTGAAATGCTTCGACTTGGCGGTGGAAGATATTTGGTGATATTTTGCAAAAAAGAGCCTCTTCTCCAAAATCTTGCCAATCATCCATCAGCGCTTCAATACTAAATTATTTGGTATTTTTCCATTTCGCAAGCGCAAATCTTGCAAGTAAACTTAATTGGTAGCGATACACAGTATACATTTAAAAAAATATATTCCGTTTGGCGTTGGTCATGTAATTTTTGGCGATAAAGTCGCCAAAATGACATAACTGATGGGTAAGAAAAGATTAACCGATGATAACTACATTTTGGTTAAGAATTCCATAAAATCCGTTCTTAGTGAGCGTCTACATTGCAAAATGAGTAACTGTACCTAATTTCAAGTCAATCGGTTGTATAGTTTTAGAGATATCGTGATGAGTCAGTCAGTGGTATTTCGCTTATATATATATAGAAGATATATGTATGTATAAGAAACATCACTTAAATCTAAGCTTTTAATATTTAATGAATACATTTGAATATTATATGTGGATGTATGGGTTATTTACTGATTGAATCTAATAAAACCACTGTTAAGAAGATTTTTTACATGGGAGTTAATTAAAAGAATCTAAAATAAGTCTAGAATTTTTCTCAATTCACCATAGTAGTATAATTAATCAAATTTAAATTAATTGTAAAACGGATAACTTAATATTCAAATGAATTTTCGTATTCTATGTAAAGGTGTTTTTTTATTTACAAATTAAACTATGTACTCAGATTATGCACTAAACTTGCTTGGATAGCAGCATCTATAAAGAGAATAAACAAAATCTAAATCTATTAAATTGATAATAAATAGAAAAAAATACATTTTTAAGTTTGTTTTCTAAATACTCAGGGAACTGATAACCTTGAAGCTATATTATTCGAAACATTCTCTTAAAAATACAGAAAATATTATTTTATGAATGCATCGCGTTATTTTTTACAGATAATTTGATTTAACAGGTATTTCACTATCGGACTAATATCTAAGTATATTAAGTATATGCAAGTATAAAGAATAACGATCTTATGTTATTTTCAGTATCCAATTATTTATGTACACTTTGACTAATATTAAAGGAAATAAAATGTTCATATAATTTTAAAAAAATTATTTAATCCGAGCATGCCCTAATATGTGATAAAGAGTTTTGCTTGAATTCAAAGTAATTTAAATTGATAAAGTACAACACATAACATGATTTCTAATTCTTTGATTTTGTCATAGAATATGTCATCAATTTGATAACAATCTTTTTTTTTTTATATATATATAACAGTTTTCTATTGAATTTCAAAGAAAATTTATTTGCTTTTTTTAAAATCAAAACAATTTTACAATCACAAAATATTGAAATATAATTTATTTGTCATATATTTTTAAATACTACATATTTTATTTTATTAATATCCTACTGCGGTTATTTTCTCGAAAAAAAAATAGGAATAGCTTGAATGAAAAAATAGTTTAGAAAAATTGTAATCAAGTACTTCTTTTAAATGAAATCTTGCAAAGCGATCAAATAAAATACTTTTTACATCTCATATAAATTAATGATGTCTTCATAAATATATTTTTATAATTTGTTTCTGTTTTGAAGAGAAGATAATAGGAAATGTCTTTCTTCAGAAGTATGATGGAAGTTTTCTGAATATAATATGAACAATCTTTCTCGTAAAAAGAAACGACGGAAAAAAGTCTTTTCCTAATACACGATATGACAATAAAATTCGGTGAATGTGTTCATATACCACAAATTCTTACTTAAATCGAAAAAAAAGAAAACGATTCACATTCTTACGAAGTAATATCCAACGATTGTTATGCATTTTTGACGGGGATTGTACAGTTCCTGAAAATCGCAGGCTAAGTCCTCTTTCGGTATCGTATGGAGAATCTACGCCACATAGATTTGAATATCCAAAAATATTTCTTTTTTTATACTTTTATTTCCAAGAGTGGGAATCGAAAGAAGTCTGGTGGAACAATATTGGTTGAGCACTGTGGATGAGCGAGGTCTCTACAGTCCACTCCAGTCCAGGGTACTCTTGACCTACACGACGGATCCTTTACAATATGAGTAAACATACCATAACATTCTTGTAAATTTTAGCATTCATTGTTGTTTTTACTGGAAGAAATTCTTAATAAATCAGGTTCTTGTTATCAAAGGATGCAAGAAGTATTGTCTTTATTCTTCTTGATTTTATCTTTAATGCAGGCCTGTCTAACTCAAAAGACTTTGCGGGCCGTTTTGGAAACACATTTTATTCCAATGGACCGCATAATAACACATCAATCAATAACTCCCGAGACTAACCCAGAGATGGCGCTCGTAGTAAACCAGTAACCAGGTCTTTCTAGAGTACTAACCTTTGCTTGAAACGTGTCAAAATTTTAAGTCGATCGGACCAGAAACAGC
>BMAW01016914.1:0-10668 GCA_019974015.1 Nephila pilipes | reverse complement strand
ATAGATAGATAGATAGATAGATAGATAGATAGATAGATAGATAGATAGATAGATAGATAGATAGATAGATAGATAGATAGATAGATAGATAGATAGATAGATAGATAGATAGAAGCATTTCTGATCTTTTAACTAACTTTTTGTGCTTTTATTTTCCATCATTTTAGTAACTACATTTTATATATCCTTGAGATATTTTTAATTTTTGAGTTCTTTAAATTTAGCTCCTTTCGGTGTGTTAGCTAATAGTAGAAGCAATGATTAGTCTTAGAAATAGTTTATAGATACTAGAATGTCTTAGATGTTCCCAAAGACATTCTAGTAAATATAACCTATTTCTTCTAAAAACGAGTTCTTCAATTTCACTAATTCCCGATACCCATGGAATTTAAAAAAAAGTGGAATTTGAAAAATAAAGAAAATTATCTTCTAAATAAAGAATAGCTCCACAAATAAAGTAGCAAAGTCAAATTTATAAATTTAAACCTCATGGGGGGAATGGGGGAAGTCTGGCATGAAGTGTTTAAAAAAGTATTTAAAATGTTCATCATTTTGAAAAAAATTATAACTATTATTTAAAAAAATGTGTTTTATAAGATATTAATTACTGACATTTTTAAATGAAGAAGTAACTAAAATTATGAAATATTCCATTAATATTAGCCGAAATTAAATTTCAATAATACTTATAACAAAAATTAAATGTTACATTCACTAAGCGATTAAAATATGACAATATTCATACATACGTATATATATATATGTGTGTGTGTGTGTGTGTGTTTGTGTGTATATTGTGAATTGAATAATACAATAATGTAAAATAATACATATATTAAATAAGTAATCTAAGTAATGTATAGATAACATGAAGTTTAACACACACAAACGAACGCAGATGGTGAATCGAGAGAAATGGAATAAAATAAAACTAAATCCATGCAAACAATTTTTTAAAAAAATTGGTTTTAAAGATAAGGTTTCTATAAATAGAAGCAAATACAAAAATATTTCAGACTCAAAATATGAATAATAATACTTATTTTGAAAGGAATTTTATATCAATTCTCGAATTTTGGTTCTGAAGTTACGCTAAGATCTGTAGACATCTTAATAGTCCATCTGCTTTAATGGAATTAAAGCACTTTATTAGCAATGAAATATCCTATCCACAAGAGTATAATTGTAAATATTCATTTAAATCAAAAAATTCGTATTGTATAGGGAGCTTAAACTCAGAGTAATAAGGTGTATTAATCTTTTGAAATGAATAAATAGATTTAGGTAAAGAATATATATTTGGATGGAAATAACAGCTAAGAAACTTGAAAATTTTTTTTTAAAAGCTTCGTTCAAGTTTTCTGTAAAAAAGTAATGTAATGTTCAGAAAGAGATGAAAATGTGGCCGAGCTTATTTATATCACTTAGTATGATTTGAATAAAACAATAAGGTAGAATGATACACTAAATAAATAAGACAAAATTACAAAAGATTATATAAAAATTTACTACATAAATTTGATTATAAAAGGAAATTTTAAAAAAAAGTAAACCGAGACAAACAACGGGTGTAGGATGATTTATATGGAATGGAGTTAAGGAATTTTAACGGAGTTAAGAGTTAAGGAGTAGCAAGTTTTTGGGAGTTTTTACAGAGCACCGAAGATTCTACATACAGCGCCATATAAAAAAATAAATACTAAATATTTTTTCATTAGTTCCATAGTGTAAAATACATACATGTCTGAATGGTGCGACACATGTCAGTAAAAATTATAGATTCAACATCTGAATCCAGAAATTCTGTATTCAATTTAACGTTACTTATAAATGGATTCCTTATATATTCTTTGCCACTGTTGATTCAGAGAAAACATTCGTTAAGGTTAGCTAAGCACTGCGTTCATTCTGAATTGTAAAAAAGGTGAAGCAGTTTTAAATTTAATAGAAAAAATGCAACGCCAAAATAATCAAAGGCAGATAAAGTTAAAAAAAATAAAGTAATTGATACTGGCAGCACAGAAAAAAGGAAGTATAAAGTAATAGAAATTAAACTGATACTATAATATATTGAAAGTATTTCATGAATAAAATTTTGAAAGCAGCGTGGAACTCACAGAAATTTTGGTTTGTTTTAATGGCCCAAGTAAATATTAATTAACACGAAACTTAAAAGATAAAATTTAATACTAAATTAAGAAAATCAATGAGTCAAGCATTGAAACAAAATAAGGTTAATTTTTACAATACAGAAATCTTGTTAACAAGAAAACAAATTAAGCAGAAGACAGCGTATTACTCAAAAATTTAATCAGCAGGTAATATAATGCACAAACATTTAATCAGCAGGTAACATAAAACACAAAAAAATCAATCAAAATACAGCCTAAAATACCAAAAGTAATTATAACTAACAATAGTTATATTAAATATAGTTTTATTGTCATTTTAACGATGAAAAAATTATGTAACATAGAATGGTAATATATAAAAACGAAAAAGGATTGTCTCAAAAACAGTTATTGTCCCCCAACATGGAAAAGAATATTTATTATGAACATAATTAAACAATTGAAGATTAATAAAATAAACAAATTTAAAGTAACAATGTTTATATTTACCAAATATTTCTAATTCACCAAAATTCTTATTGCTTAATACATGACCGACAAATAGGCATACAAGCGATCCAGTAAATTACAGAGAGGAAAAAAAATCACTAAAATAGAAAAAAAAAAAAACCGCTTGAGAAATTATGTTAAACATTTATGAAAAATAAATTCCTCAGGTAGCTTAAAACTGAAAAAAATGTATGATTATTACAGGCAATATAATTCGCTATACAATATATCAAGTAGTCAGTTAAAACTAAAGCGATATTTAAAATTTAGTTTCACCAAGCATGTTTCAAATATTAATAAAAACAGTAATAAAATTATTAATAAATAGTAATTAACAGGCAGCATAAAATGAAAAAAGAACACTGTTTCTTTTGCATCTAATTATTTTTATAAGTATAAACTTAAAAAAATAAACGTAACTATAAAGAACAGGAATTCAACGGGTACCTTAGAATCGAAACAGAAAGTATAATTTTCAATTCATGAGAACTGACAACTATATAATAATTAATATTATCAGTAAGAAATTAGATATAAAGTATATAAAGTCATCAATTAGACCTTAAAGATATATTTATGTTTGCTTTTGATCAAGGGGGATTAGAACACTTGTACTTAAAATCAGTAATAAGTTAATAACAATAATAAGATAGTAAACTATAACTAACAATAATTGTTGCACTCAAGGTAATTAGTAATTAATTTCTTGCCACCGAGACAAATCAGAAAACACTCCAAAACTGAGATTTACATTGTCAACGAATAGTTTCTCTGATATTATTTCAAAGAATTTTTTTTTCAGATGATGATTCATCCTTAAAGTGGATCTTAATTATTTCCCTAATAAAACAAAAATTAATATTAATTATTTTACAAAGAACAAATCAAACCATTAATGGGACAAGATATGCTGTGATTTCCAAGCTACACGTATTAAATTCAAAGACCTTTTGATCATTTAAAAAGAATTTCAAAGGAGAAATGGCTCCAAAAGACACAATATCAGTACAAATAAATTATTTGCGCTAGATTTAATGCTCCTGTTCTTTGTAATCTTTCAGCTATATCGCCAACCAAAAACAGTAAAAAAATTTGCTTTTTATTATTATAAATTTAAATTGTTTTTGACAAGTTGAATATACTATCATGGGAAGAAAATAAAATTAGAAATTATATTTAATCAAAGACGAAGCAAATTATGTTTTACATAACATTAAATACAATTTAAAATACTGATATTTGCCAGTAGATAATTTGTCATTAAAATTTTGATATGTAATTATATTTGAAATGCTAGAAGTTACGGTTTTAAGTAATAAGAGTTTCAAGTTCACTTTTTATAAACAGTTAAATGTTTTTTAAAGGAACGCATTTTTTTTTCAATTTTTTATCATACTAATAGAATTTTTGTAGAAATATGTGTTAAATAAAAGAAAAGGAACTCAGATCATAGACAGAGATAAAATGGAAAAAAATATCATGCTCTCAGACTTATAAAAATAAAAGTCAGACGATACGAGTATCTTAAAGAAAAGGCACCTAAATGGAAAAAAAAATCTAAACTCAAGTCATTGACAGAGATAAAGTAAGAAAAATCAGAATCTCAGACATAAAAAATAAAAGTCAAGGGATATGAGTGTCATGAAGTATGGATAATGTCAATTCAACATCGAGATTCTATGAGGGCTGGGTAGAAAATCTGTTGCAAATATGACTGCAAAAGGAATATAAAAAATGAATGATTGAATAAATAAAATGGAAGAATTGTGTTTAACAAGATCAAAAATTTTAACAATCATTTCTTAAAAACGCTTGAATAAAATAATTATGTTTTCTCTGAATAAAAATTTATAAATGTAAAATTTTAATCCATTCTTTCTTATAAGTGTTTAATAGAAGAAAAAAAATGTTTTCTCTGAATAAGTTTCTTTATAGTAAAATTGTTTTGATAAAATACATGCATATATATTGCGATAAAAGAGTTATTTAGAAAGTAATAATTAATTAATTAAACCTTAAGATCAAAGAGATAATTAAATAACGTACTGCTGATTTTAAATATAAATACAAAATTAATGAGGGGTGTGGAATCCATCATCAACATTCAATTCTTTTTGAAAAAATTATCTTATAAAATTGCAAAACTTTTTGATACCTTTCATGTACTATTGTTTCTCATATTCATTCATTCTCCTTTGCACAAATAACTACGATATTAAGAAAATCTCTCTCGGGTGTGACCTTTCTTTTAAAAAGGCTTCCTGGATTTTGCTTGTCACTCAGAAATTGTTGCTTTACTCTTTCTGAAGCGCTCATTATTTTTCTTTTCCTAAATCTGCTTCACCAATAAGGTTCTCGTTTGAAGTCATTTACAATTATAAGTCACGCAATAAGTTTTGAGTGCAAACCAGTTTTTATATTCTAAATTGTTCTTCCCTTTCCTCATTGTTTTTTTCCTTTGTAAAGTAGTCCTCCAGATTTGACCATCTTATGGTACCAATCTTTTGACTCGTTTTCACTGTGGCATTTATAAATATCTGTTTCAGTCCTTCAACATCGTATACATCTTTTGAGGTCAATTAAAAATATTCACTTGCTTTTCAATTTCCAATTTGTTCATCATAGAAAATGACACTAAGCTTAAAGCTATTCTATTCCAAATGGGTTCCATTTTGAAAAATTGACTGGTTATTTCTTCTTTTAAAGGTATTCAACAAATATTTATAGCAAAGTAGACGGGATCTGTCAAGGCCAAGAAGAATCAGATTGAGGTGAAGGTGCAGAAAGAATAAATTCATTTGAATTCTTTTTTGCAAAGCAGGTCGAGTAGGGTTCACATTTAACATAGAAAGAAATATAGATAATTTACTTTAGGAGGGATAAACTACAGGTCCGAAACACACATTCACCAACAAATAAAGAACAGAGAGTATTCAAACTAATATATATGCTGATTTAAGTGAAGGAAGTATGTAATTTTTTCAAGATCTCTTTATGATGACTAAAACATGTAGATTGGAACAAGGGAAAGAATATAAGCACAATAAAGATCACAGAAGTCAACTGGCTGGTCTTCCACATGGGTGCAGCAAGGTAGGGATCAAAAGTTATTTACAATAATAATCTTAGCGGAATAATTCTTTTAAATGCATGTAAGAACTGCATCAGTGGAAACGCCTTGATCTCTGAAAGCTTAAATTTCATAAACGTAAATTCCCATTCTGGAAATTACAGTATATTGCTTTAAGATAAATATCCTGGGGCATATATATTTTTTCTGAAAGATTACGACACCGTTTTTAAATATCGTTGAAATGAGGAAACATGTTCCTTGATTTTCCCCTACGTTTATATATATATATATATATATATATATATATACAAAGTAAATCGATGAAATAAATTTTTGAAATAAGGTTTTCTTTTCTGATTAGAGAGAAATATATTTAAACACATCTCTGTGATAATAAATATCTCCATCAATACCCAGAAGTTTGATTAATCAAGAATAGTTTAAGAAACTCATTTAAATTAACTCAAATTTCCTCTAGAATTCGTTCTTCACTACTTCTAAATAATAAGAAGCAAAATTAATGAACTTTCGATAGTCATTAGAAACTATGTATTAAATTGAAGTAACATATCCCGCTCTGATTGTTTCTGTGGTTTAGTTAATTAATAATTCCCAATATCTTCACTCTTCAAATGCAGTTTTCTGCTAAAGAAAAGTGAAAAGGTGAATGAACATACACGGGGAGTAAGTAGTTACTGCTTAACTAGAAGGTTATATCTATTTCCATTAATTCGAACGAAAACTTCAGGCGAATGAAATGAATCACAGAGAGGTTTGTCGAAATGCCCTGATGGGAAGATTTCAACTACGGTCTTAATTAATGAAATTGTGCTTTAGAATAGTTAAAAATATTTATGTTATACATTTCATTTATTTAATTGTAATTTTAATTGGAAATATTTTTAGTTTTTGTTCAAAACTAACGGATATTTTCAAAAGTTTTTGCTTATGAATTTCCCACTTGCATTAATAGTTTGAGTTATTTTATTTTTTAGAGTAGTAGAGATTATGTATTCGTCCTAAAGAATGTCCTGTGAAAAAAGATTGAAATTTATTTAGATTTCTTATAAGAATGTGGTAAATTTTTTTGGAACTCTAAGAACATTTTCAAGCATTTTAATTTTATTTTATTCCATAGTAATTTAAATATTTTACACCTTTTAAAGAATTTATAAGATATTCTGACTAACCAAATTGATCACAAACATTAAAGGTGCAAATCTTAAAGCAAAATTTTTGTGTAGAATTTCAAATTGTATAATTCTGGCTAATGAGTATGAATTACTGATTATGATGTTTCAACATACGCTTTTACAGAATGGTTACACTTTTATTAAATATTTAAATTTTCAGACATTACTTTCAACATCACTTTTAATTTTGCAAACGTTTACTTTCAGTATGTATATTTTTTCTAACGTTAGAAATTTAATGTAACTCATTTTGATCTCTTTCAATGTATTATTCATTTAGCAAACTGATATCTCCTCCTTTTTATAAAAAAAAAGCGATTGTATTCTTATATTACTTTAAGTTTCCAGAGCCACAAATAATAACCTAGAGTAATAGAAGGGATGCTTCCATTGTCTTCAACACATGAATATATTTCTTATTAAGAGATGGAAATCATCATCGTTATCCTTGGATACTCGTAGAACAGCTAAACACATGGTTCAAATGGACAATTATGCAAATCAAATGTCTCTCTGTAGAGGTCTACTCCTGTTGTAGTTCATTTCATCTCCTAGCTCAGGAGAGATGTATTAGAATGATCTGTATTATGTTTAATTTCGGTAATTGCAGAGAGTCTTGGAACGTTGTGATGGAGAAGCTTCAGAAACGAATTTGTAGAATTATAACATGTTTCAGGTATGCAATTATATCTGATGTTAAATTTCATTGGAGAGTGTGGGAAATATTACATTCTGCTATTATATATTGTGTAATTATTTCTGATACTTTTAGATTATAATAAATACACATTATACTAGAATTTCATATTTATTAAAACATATCCGTATTTCGATTGAAATTACATATAAGTGAAATAAAGGTTTGGATGTATTATTTATCTCGTTTTAAATTTTATTTGGAGACAATTATTTTACATGTAATTTCTTAAAGGCCATATCAAATGTGCATAAATGCTTTTACATGATCCTATTTATTACATGTATTTGTCAAAACGATTTTTCTAATATTTTTAAGAGTTTTGATGAAAGTAACATAGAAATTAAAACACTAATCATTTATAAGGCAATTCTCAGAAACACTAGGCAGTCCAAAATGTGAAACTTTTCATTCTTCAAGATTAAAGGATCATAACAGTGCAGAAAACTATATCACGTTCAATAAAAAAATTAGTTTATTCAAACAAAATACAAATTGATAACATAGAAAACAATATTGGAGCAATAATATATTTCTCTGTTTAAACTTACCTCTTCACATTTTTTTTTATTTTTATAGCCACAATCATAATAACTTCGGTGCGTTAGATTTAAACATTATGGAGGCGGGACTACGGATGTTACATTACCGCCTTTCAACAAGAACCTTTTATCTTTAAAAATTAATTTAGTAATTTAAAACAGAAACTAAAATGCTATCGTAGCTTATTGTGTTCTTCATAAAGAGACCTTTTTGTCAAAGCCACTAGCAAATTAAAAATGTTTAAGTTCTTGAGATGGAAAATTTTGTGACAAGATCTGTCAAATCGCGTTCATTCGTTGAGGTTTGTATCGATACTGATTCATAGCACAAGCACCTGTTCTCACACATTGGGATGAAGTGATTGTCAAAGGACTTACTCGTGTGCACAAGAACTTCTTGCCTTTTTATCAACAAATGAAACAATTAAAATTTTCTACCTTCTTTAGTACGATATTTGGAATTCTAAATTACACTGTTTGGCCGAGATGTTTCAGTTACTCCAGATTTTGACTACTGGCATGTAAGAGAAAGAAGAAAGTATTCTCACATGCAATGAACAAACAAAAATCTTTAGCAATAAATTCCATATTAAGAAAGAAAAAGCTGTAGACGGTAATTCGGTAATGTATCCATTTGGAAAAATTGCATAATCAAAAACTGTGTGACACTTTGTTTTGAAAATTATTTTTATAGTTTAGGAATTTTGTGTTTTAAGTAATGAAATTTTATCATTTTATGCAAACACAAAAGTATTTTTTTTTTTGTTCAAAAACTTTTTCTTTCACTTCCAGTTTACTATGGTCACAATGTATAGAAATATTTGCATTTAGATACTCTTTTTAAAAAGAATATTCTAAAAATAAACAAAATATTTAGCACCTCATATAGGAAAACAATACACAACATATAGTAAACTGATTTTAAATGATATTACTGCATATTTTCTTTGAAGAATTTGTATAATTTTTTGGGAAATTTTAATTTCCTTATTTTTCACACAAAAATTATTTCTCAAAATCTGAGTATTACTTCCAGGAAAAATATTTTACAGTTCTAATGAATGATTAAAATATCAATACTAAGCACTCTCCTCTAAAGTTTTCTCTCTCTGTGTATATATATACTGCTGTTTGTAGAAAATGCAACACCATGAAAGAATCATCAGAATCAAATGAAATTTAATGCAGAAACGGCTTGTACTGATACAAATAAATGATGAAATTTTCAAAACAAAAGAAACAAATTAAGCGTCCGAAATCAGTATTTGGTGCAGCCACCATGCGCTGCAATAAGTGCTGCTATACGACGTGGCATGGAGTCAAACAGATGTTGAATATCTGCTTGAGGAAGAGAATTCCATATCGCTTGTATGCGCAACCAAAGTTCGTCTTTGGAAACTGCAGGACGCGGATCACGAGCGAGACGCCGACCAACCATATCCCACACGTGCTCAATAGGCGACATATCCGGTGAATAAGCAGGCCAAGGAAGAAGTTGCATGCGTTGTGCTGAACAGAATTCTCGAACAGTCGGCGCAACATGTGGGCGTGCATTATCCTGCTGAAAGATAGCTCCAGGGATGCCTTGAAGGAAAGGAACGACTTCGGGCTGTAGCACTTCACGGACGTACCTGTTGCTATTGAGATTACCCTCAATTCGTATCAAATTGGATCGTCCATGATACGAAATCGCACCCCAGACCATAACTCCGGGTGTTCGACCACTATGTCGTTCAATAATACACTCAGGAAGGCAGCGTTGACCGGCATAACGTCTAACACGAACACGGCCATCATGGGTCCACAAATTGAAGCGTGATTCATCTGAAAAGACAACTTGGTGCCAATCAACTCGCCTGTCTCTGTGCTCAAGAGCCCACTGCCGACGCAGCCGTCGATGATTCGCCGTGAGGGGAATCCTGTATAAAGGCACCCTTGCACGCAATCCACGGCGCAGCAGACGACGACGAATTGACGAAGCCGACAATTGTACACCTGTAGCAGTAGACCAACGTGCTGTCAGCTGCCTGGAGGAAGCTGTGCGATCATTCACCGCCATGCGGAGCAGGTGTCGATCATCGCGCTCTGACGTCACCTTCTGTCGTCCAGTGCCTGTTTTTCGAGTTGTTCGGTGCTCGTCGGTCCACTGCTTCCAAACTCGCATCACTGTGGAACTGTTCCGCTGCATACGAGCTGCTATTGCTCGATAGGAAAATCCTCCTTCTCGAAGGCCGATTATCCTCCCTCGTTCAAACTCCGTAAGTTGCTTGAATTTCTTATTCTTCCGTCGTGGAGGCATACTCAGGTCTAACTAAACGTTTGCCACTAACAAATAATCATAGACTTTTTTCAACGTCCCGCTACAGCACTTTATTTATACGCTTTCAGCATCAATTCAGAGGGCGCTGCGCGCGCCGCGCACGCGCGATGGCTCTGAAACTTTATTAATTTGCATAATATCCTATAATTGACATTTGCTGCGAATTTCATTTGATTCTGATGATTCCTTCATGGTGTTGCATTTTCTACAAACAGCAGTT
This sequence comes from Nephila pilipes, assembly GCA_019974015.1. Classification (NCBI taxonomy): domain Eukaryota; kingdom Metazoa; phylum Arthropoda; class Arachnida; order Araneae; family Nephilidae; genus Nephila; species Nephila pilipes. The sequence goes on along the minus strand of BMAW01016914.1, from coordinate 2 downwards.
TA
>BMAW01016911.1:0-26526 GCA_019974015.1 Nephila pilipes | reverse complement strand
ATGATTTGGATAGAAAGGGTGAAATGCACATTTTACACCCGCGCATGGATTAAGATTTAAGTTTAAAAAAGTTCGCATGTTCAGTTTCCAAAATGAATTTATCCTCCTCCGCGGTCCTGTTCTAAAAAATATCATAACGTTACTATGAGTTTAAATTTTTTAATAAAAATTTTTAAACTGAATTTTAATTACTTATTTTATTTTTTATATTCTACATAACATACAAGTTTAAACTTAAAAAGTATTACAATATAATTAATATTTATAAATACTTGGCATTATTATATCAATAAAAATTAATTTATTATAATTATTTATAAGTATATTATAATTTATATTTATTTATAACGTATTATGATTTATAATATATGATTATATTTATTTGTAATAATAATACGTAATTAATATTATTAAGTATTAAAAATAATTATTATTTATATTTTATATATTATAATTTTAAATCATAAATACATTTGCTTATAATTATATATTAAATTTATTATTAGCAATGCTTAGAATATATATTTATAAGTAATTACAATTTTTTATTATACATAACAATCTTTGTAAGCGTGCCGTTTGAATTTAGTTAACGTTTGCTTCTCACGGCCAATTATAAGTCATATGCTCCAAAGAGGGTAAATAATCTGATCTTTATGTTAATGCTGAAAAAAAGACACATAAAAATATGTGATCCTCTTTACTAGCTTTGCGATAAAAAAACTGTTTTCAGTAAAAAATATTTTTTCTTTCTTTCATTCCACAGTATAGCCACAGCAGCGCAAAGTAGTGTTTGAAATTCAATGATGTTTTCTCCGTGCATCTGTATTCACTAGAATACTTTTATTTATTTCCCTATTAATCTATATTTGACTGAGTCATAGCGAAACGCGACCGGAATCAGCTAATAAATAACAAAAATAATTGCTCCAGTCAAAATCAGTATTCCACTTAAAAGGCTAACCGAGAGAACGTACGCATAAAATTGCCTTCCATTTTTTTTCTGATAACAAGATCATTCTTTCCCGCGGCCTGAAAACGCTCTGATAATATCAGTTTATGTCAAGATGATTGAAAATGTATATACCAGGAATTTCATAAAGGAACAAAATGAACGTAAGCATATAAATGTTCAAAAGAGGGCATATAAATGTTCTTTTATTTATCTGAAAAAGTGTGAAAATAGCATTACGCTCATCGTAACATCATTTATTATGTAGTCGCTGCCGCTGAGTTGTCATGATATCAAGCTCATGGCCAGCAACGTTTCGAAACCTGATTCCGGTAAAGACAATCGTGTAACAGGGGAAATACACGTGAAATCTGTTGTGGGGTCAAAGTCCTCACGTTGGTGTTACGTGGATGTGGAATTAGTATGTCAGCTGAGTTGTCAGGGCCGGCCATCTGGGGATGCGGCGGCTGCGCATCGAGGGCCTGCATTTGAGGAGGGAGGGCGAAATATGACCACGAACTAAAATAATGTTCTCTTGCACACGAAAATTCAATAGTATTCCTATCGCTGTCAGTGTGACGTATAGCTCATTTTATCGTAAACATTATTATAGTAGATCTATAAATTTCGACAATCTTCTCTCAAACTAATTCTTGATGATGCAAATGGTTAATTTTTGTTATTTGATTCGGGGGATTCCAGAGTATCCCCACCCCTAAAATGAACTTTTTAGTCTAGCATCTGTGTAGAACATTGAAACGCACTTGCTATGTTGAACATAGAAAAAGAAATTGCAAAACATTGTAATTTTTCTGAAATAATAAATGTATTAGCAAAAACAACATCACGCATCACTTAAACATAAATAAGTAATATATATTCGTGTTTGCAAGTTTTTTTACTTTACATTTTGTGTGTGTGTGTGCTTCAAATGGTTTCTTGCACCAAGGACCCTTTGTATAGAAAGCAAACTCTGGGAGTCCCCTTCATCTGAATCATGTACAGAATTACAAGTCAGACTTCTGCCTTCAGTTGCTCTAGGGTTTCAAGCCTACAAAAACTATACCCCTTTGATTATACTCCTTTAAATGATTTCATGGATCTGGTCTAATCTAGATTAAATTAGAAGGATTAAAAAGAACGACCGACATTTCCAATGAAAGAATAATAAGATAACTCAAATGAATTATCATCAGATTATTTTGAGACTTTTTTTTTTGCCAACTTATACGAGGGTGATTGAAAAATATATTTTATTGACAGTGTTAAAACAAATTGGTGGCAAGTGAGTGTTGCCATTTCTTAAAAGGTGTCAAAACAAATTTGATATTGATTCATAAATTTGTTTTGATTTGGCCTGTTGTTTGTTTGCTGTCAAATTTATTGCCACCACGTTGACTTGCTATCGTAATAGTAGCCACCTATAAGATCTTGATTTATCTTTAATAAGCTTAAGCTAAGCAACAATTTAAACAATGAGTCACTTCTGATGAAAATATGACCCAAAGTAGTGAAGACGATCTCTCCTGCCGAAAAAGTTATGGCGACGACTTTTTAGGATGTGAAAGGAGTAATACTCATGGACTTCTTAGAAAAAGGGAAAAGGACCACTAGACGATAGTACAATGAGTTACCTCTTCCTATTTCTCATACCTAACTCCGGTTCTTCTGGTACCCACTTGCATGCATCGCATTCTAATATTTATGCACAATGTAATTATTAATATTTCATGTGTAATATTTTAACAACAGTGTTATTAAGATGGTTGAAAATATGTATTATATAGGTTTTAGAACCAGTGTAATTTTTATATTTTTGTTACTATCATACTACTTACTTAAATTGAGTTTATTTGATCTCTAAATTTTTCTAAAGCAACTATCAGTTTTTTTATGTCTTAGGTTTTATCAATTTTCCTTTTAACAAGTAATTCGTTATCTTTTATTTTGAAATCATTGAGTTTATTTGAATTTTTTTTTAAATTCACTAAGCAAGGAGCCTAGCTCTTTGCTCTGATAAATTTCATAGAATTAACTTTAATTCCTTAATTGCAAAATCTTCTTCATCAGTTGGTGGTACAGTATCTTCGGCTATTTCAATATCTGGAGTTTATTCTGGTTGCACTATTTCATCTTCTGTTCCTCGATCTTCTTTTCTAGCAATTTTTTTATCTGAGATGGTGTGAAAAGCATTTTCTAAATTAAATTATGGTTTATCTTTAAGTAAGCCTTTTTGTTACCCAATACGTATCTAAACGAAATCATTTGTAACAACAACTGCTTTAGTGATTTTATTAGACCAATTTCACAATTAATTTCAACTTCCACTAAAGGTAGGCGCACTAAATGATTATTTAAAAAAATATTGTACCCACAAACACGTTCCCCGAAAATTTTCTCACGTTCTACAAATTTTTTAGACTAACATCAATCTAGACTAATATCAATATATATATATATATATATATAGTACACGTATCTAATAAATCATCGTTTGAAGATATCCAGTTTATCATTCCGTTTTCTTTTATGTGAGGACATTGGGGCTTAAGATAACCAAAGGATCCGCGTTCGAATCAATGAGTACAATATTTTTTATCATGGTAATTATCTTTATTCTTATTTTGAAATCGATCTCGCTGATAGTGATCTGTTTGTATAGATTGTCATCCCATTTATCAGGATGTTTTAATGAGATAGATGCTCTTATTGATTTAGAAAATTTATCCTAATGCAGTTTAAATAGTTCTTTGTTATTTCTTGAATGGCAGAACAGTTTGGTTTTAATGCCTTTCTTTTTTTTTTTTACTTCCTCAAAATCATTTTCTTCAAATAACTCAGTGAATGAAATGATGGAGGTAAATTCATTCATAAAATGTTCTTTAAAATATGTAGAATTAATTAATTTGATCAACCAGCGTCTTAATTTGATCAACCAACATTAGGTCTTTTAATTGTTCAAAAGCTTTGATATTTAATCCATTTAATTATCCCTCTGACTAGTTCTTTAATTCGTAATAAAAGTCTTACCATCAGAAGCTTTTTGGTGTTTGATAAAAAGTTGTCAGACTCAATTTCCGCATTCAATTTAAATATTTGTAAGAATGAAGTTTTTACTTACTTAAACTTGTTAGCTTCCTATTTTGATTCTCTATCAATAAGTCGAAATATGCCAGGAAGCAACAATGAAACGCAAGATAGAGAAAGAGGACGTGAAAAAAATGAGTGAGTGAAAAAACTTGATTTGGAAGTAAAAGCGATTACCTCCAAAAATTCACCAATTTGTAACATTTGTCAACCAGTCAATAATAAACTCTTATATCGACTGTAAAAGTATATATAATATTACCATTACCTCATATAAATTGGTTAATGCACTGTTTCAAAAAAAAAAAAAAACCAATAAAATGTACAACAATGTGTTAAAACTCATATTCACACCCCACAATTGGCAAAAATTATTAAATCAATTTGGCCAGTTTGTCAAAGCCCCAAAGTATAATTGTACTACGCTTGGCTAGCTAGAACTAAAAATAAAATGTTACCAATCACATGGTTTTCAGCCGGTACATTCATAATTTTAACTTGACTTTCAAATAACATAAAAAATAAACTAATCTCATTTTCTTTAGGACTGAAAAGAGGCATAATATTGTGAATTCTGATTTTCACAGGTTTATCAGATAACTGTACACAATTACCGTACAGTACATGTGCGGCTCTTGCTTCCAATTCAAGCTTTTTCTGATCAAAGGCTCTAATTCGCACTTCTCTTCTTACTTCCCTTTTTCAAGTTCTCTTTCTCGCTGTTGCTTTTTCCCACTCTTCTTTAACGTTTTTTTTTTTTTTTTTTTTTTTTTTTTTTTTTTTTTTTTTTTTTTTTCTTTTTAAATAATTGATTGATTTCATTAACGTCGAACTGAGAAGTAACAGGAGGGCTACTGGCGATGGATCTCGTAATTTTGAACCTCTTTCGAGTGATGCACGAGGACAATAACCGAACTTTCCCCTCCCTCTCCAAACTTTCACACCACGCTATGGACCTGGACCAAATTTATAGTGCATCATTTCCACAACACGACGGGTCTTTAATAACATCAAGGCTCGAACCCTTGATTCACCGAAAATAATGCCGACGGCGAGTCCACGACCTTGATCACTAGGGAACCAAGGCCACCATATTATTATAAGAGGCTCTGATGAAAATAAAATATTAAGGAATTTCTCAGAATTCTACATTTTTCAATACTGAATTATTCAACTAAATTTTCTTTCTTTGTCATTTCCGACTCTCATTACAATTCAATTCTTGGTAGAGACCTTTCAGACTTTTTTGGAGAGTGGGGTGAGAATACCATTAAAATATCCATTTGTTAAGCAACTATTTTGAGGTGGGTTTTATCACGTTTCCCCCCCCTTTAACTAACACTTAGGGGACTCTTAACGTGATGTCATTTGTATTGAAAATTTCTTTCTTTTCTGAAACTTGACTAAAATAAAGTGGATTAGAGTTATTCAAGTGTAAGGAATAAAAGCACACATAAGCAGTGAAGCGCTTAAAATATGAGTTGGGAGTCTCATGAGTAACAAAGATAGTGAGCAAAAAGTTATCAAAAGAAACATCTTTGTCAAACCTGCGTTGAGTTAGGAATTTTCGGAGTGAGTCCAGATTGGATCGTCATAGAAGTTAAGGACTCAAACCCTTAGCTTTAATTCTTCCTAGGACTCGAACCCGAAGTGATCGGTAGCAATCTGAAGGTGTTTTTACAATTATTAAGCGTTAAATCAGGCGCGTATAATTATTAAGTATCCCAAACAAAGCATTTAAAGTTTAATAGTGGTTATTTGTTGATCTGAATAAATGAACTTGGTTATCATCTAGGAATGACTTACTGTTCATTTGACCTTGAAATCTTATGATTCTCTTCATGTGATTGCCATCTTTTTTAATGGTACCAAATAATTCGAGCGTAAATTTTTTCAACAAAATCGGAACTTGTAACAACAATTAATTTATGCAGCTGAGCAATTTTAAATTGGATTTAAACCCGATTCTTTCACCAAAACTTGTAAATCGTGTTCCTTACTTCTAGCTAATAATGACAAGTTATACAAATACTTTTAATAAGAATTTAAAATTATTTATTTATTCCAGCCGTATTATATCAAGAAATATACTCTTAAAGGACTGACTTTAAAAGTATATTCCTTGCCGAAAAATATGTCACTTTTTCTAACAGTCTACTTTGCATGCATTTAAATATTCTAGATACAGTTACTTTCTATTTTCTCATAATTTTTCTTTGATAAAACACACTATGCAATAGAAAAATGACTTAAATAATTCAAAATACCTTAAATGTACATCACATAGTATTAATATTGAAAATAACAAATTATGGTAAACTCCAAAAATTCACCAATTTGTCACCTAGTTAATATTAAACTCTTATATTGACTTTAAATATATATAATATTAACATGCAACCATAAATAATTCAAATACATTATTTAATTCACTGTTTCAAAAAAATTTATAAAATCTACGGTGTGATGTGCCAAAACTCAAATTCACACCACTCAATTAGCGAGAATTATTAAATCAATTTGGCCGGTTTGACAAAACAACAAAGTATAATTATACTACACTCCTTTTGATAGAACTAAATAAAATATTACCAGTTTTGCAACTCTAAATTGTTATACTACGCCTGGTTGGCGAGAAATATTTATTCTAATAGGTATGCCAGGATGACATATAAATATTTACTAACAACATTAAAAGTATGTAAATTCATAAATAAATTCATATATAATTAACAATAAAATAAAAATAACTTTTAAATATTATTTTACCAAAAATACCAAACATAATTTTATATATTGGTACTTTTCCGTTTCGCCGGCGCAAATCTCGCTAAGATGGCTTTGTTGGCGACAACACACAGTATACGTTTTTTCCGTTTGGCGTCGGTTGTATCATTTTTAGCGACTTTATCGCTTGCACAGGCAAAATGGAAAGTACCTTTATATCTTATACCAGGGGTCTCCAAACTTTCCAGCCTTAGGGCCATATTGATTACTCCAGTAAATTCCAAGGGCCAAAACCATATTATCATTCATTGTTGCCGGTGGTAAAAAGTTGAATCAGTCCACTAGTGGTGTAAAATATGATTACTTTTTTGCCAGATGCCTCTAGCGACGGGAACGCTTTAATTTTATGCCTCTAGCGACGGGGACGATACTCATTTAATTTCTGCCAGATGCCTCTAGCGACGGGGAAGCTGATGTATTTTCCGTATCGTATGGGTATCCGTTATAATGGGGTACCCGCATCGTATCGCCATAGTAATCATTGATTACAAAAGTAATGAAATACACAAGTAATCATTGATTACTTTTTTCTTCAGTAATCGTTACTTCGGTTCCTAACGAGTACTCAAGTAACGAATGAGTATTTTTTTTACATGAAAAAAAAAGTCCGAAAAAGTACGCCACGTTTAAAAAAGGCTGCAAATCGGACTAAGTCCGCAAAACGGCAACACTGCATATTATTAATTTTCCTGTCATTATCTGTAATTTCTAGATTAGTCGTAGAGTACGAGCGAGCCATGAGGAGTAACGTGACAGGACATCTGGTGGACACAAGCGGAAATAGGTAGTACCTTCTATCGCTAACAGATGGCGCTAATAGCACTTACAGAATAATCTCGTTGGTTCGAGAAAGTTCTGGTGTCTTCCACTCACTTCTAGATGGCAGTAAGTGGAATATATAAGAAGGCTAGTGGCGCAACCACAAGTCAGTTCCTATGACACTGCTGTGAAATAAAATAGTGCGTACCTCCTTAAAACGTGTTTGTGCGTGTTTAAGTTTAAGACATTTTTGTAACAATATTTTGATTTAAATTGTTGCTTTTGTGTGTGATTTAGTAGAATGGAAAAGAAGCGAAAAATTGATAGTGAATGCAGAAAATTCAAAGATCAGTGGAACATTCAGTATTTTGTAATTGTGTCCAGTAACAAGGCTCTATGTTTGATTTGCAATGAAAGCATAGCCGTTCTCAAAGAATATAACATTAAACGTCATTATGAAGCAAAACATTTTCAAAATTACTCAAAATATACAGGAAGTTTGCGGACAGAAAAATTCGAAGCTATGAAGCTCGGATTGAAATCGCAGCAATCTTTATTTACAAAACTCAAAACTGAACAAGAGGCTGCAACTCATGCCAGCTTTCGTGTGGCTCTTGAAATTGCAAAACGTGGAAAACCATTCACCGATGGAGAAATGGTCAAAGAATGCATAATCGCAGTAGCCGAAGAAATGTGCCCTGAAAAGGTAAATTTATTAAAAACTGTCAGTATGTCAGCAAATACTGTGGCTCGAAGGGTAGAAGACATCGCTGAAAATATATCCTCTCAACTGTTCAACAAAAATGGACATGTTGAGTGGTTTTCTTTGGCCTTGGATGAGTCAACGGATGTGTCAGATACTGCTCAGGTGTTGATTTATATTCGAGGAGTAGATAAAAGCTATGAAGTGCATGAAGAACTTCTTGATATGTATAGTATTCATGGCACAACTACTGGTTCAGATATTTTTAAAGGAGTTGAAATGGCCATTAACCAAAAGAACCTTCGATGGAAAAACTTGAAATGTATTACAACTGATGGAGGCAAAAACATGAGTGGGAAAGATAAAGGAGTGGTCGCTCTTGTGTCAAAGGCTGTAGAAAATGACGGTGGTTCAAAACCAATAGTCTTACATTGTATCATTCATCAACAGTCTTTGTGCGGAAAATGTTTGGATATGTCTGAAGTTCTGAAACCAGTCATATCAACTGTTAATTTTATCAGATCTTTTGGGCTGAATCACCGACAATTCGTGCAATTTATTGAAGAGATTGGAGAAAATGACTTACCTTATCATACTGCCGTACGTTGGCTTAGTTGTGGGAAAGTCCTTCAGCGCTTTTTTGAACTTCGAGCAGTGATCGAAATTTTTTTGAATGAAAAGCATCGCCCTCTTACTGAATTGCAAAACAACGCATGGCTGTGGAAGTTAGCATTCTATGTTGATTTGACAAAACATGTGAACGAACTGAATTTGAGATTGCAAGGAGAAAACCAGCATCTTCCTGATTTATACACTAATATCAAATCATTCCGGAAGGAATTGATACTGTTTCAATCACAACTACGAAGTAAATGTTTTTCACATTTTAAAACATGTGAAATATTCAGCCACACCACTGAGACCGAGTTTCCTATCGATTTTGCAATCGAAACTTTGAGTGCTTTGAAAATAAATTTTGATACTCGTTTCTCGGACTTTGATGCCATTGCGAATCAAATTAAGATTTTTCAGAATCCTTTTGATACTGACATTGAAACCCTAGCCCCGGAACTTCAAATGGAAATGATTGATCTACAGTGCAGTGATATAATTAAGAACAAATATCAAAACTTATCTTTGTTGGAATTTTATAAGTGTCTTCCACTGACACAATTTGATAATTTGCATAAATTTGCTCGTGGGCTGTTTTCTGTTTTTGGTACTACTTATTTGTGTGAGAAGACCTTTTCCAAAATGAAGTACACAAAAAATGTTTACAGATCTAAATTAACTGATGAGCATCTTAAATCTCTTTTAATAATTGGTACAAGTAAAATTAGTCCACAACTACAAACTATTGTCAGTGAAAAATCTCAATTACATAAATCTCATTAGTATTTCATATGTCATTATGCTTGTTATAAGTTATTTTTTCATTTAAAATGTATAAAACGTTAGTTGGATTCATTTCAATAATTTGTTAGTTAGTATATAGTAACCTACAACAATGTTATGAGTAGTTAGCCCATGACCATATCAATGTAGATGTCATATTAATAATTATTCAACATAAAAATAGATTACTTCAGTAAACTAAATTTAATTTGCTATAAAAAATAAATATGTTCTCTAGAAGGAGTTTTCTTTCAAGTATGCTAGCTCTCCGCGGGCCGGACAAAATCTGTCCGCGGGCCGGATGTGGCCCTCGGGCCGTAGTTTGGAGACCCCTGTCTTATACTATTGTCGACACTTACTATCTTATTCAGACTTGCAACATTAAATAAAAAACGTAATAAAATAACGAAATGCAATTAATATCAATCATATTTAAAACCAGATAAATCCTTCTTCTCTTAAAAGCAAATATCGTCTGGTAAAAAAAAATCTCACCTTGAAAAAGAAATAAAATTATCTCAGAATATGACGTCAGAAGAAGTACAGCATAGAAAATGGTGCTTGTTGTCGAATACAACAGCTTCCGAAAAATCCGTACATTTTCTATCAAAAAAATTTGGCAATAGATAATTTCTACTGATACTTTTCCATTTCGCCGGCGCAAGCAATAAATTTTCCAAAAATGAAACAACCTAAGCGAAACGGAATATGTATTTACCGTGTGTTGTCGCCAAAAAGTCTGTTTGGCGAGATTTGTGTCGGCGAAATGGAAAAGTATATCTTTCAACTTAATAACATCTGCAGGAAAATTCATAATTCTTTTTTTTTAAATTCCGCAGTTCAGAAGACAAGAACCATCGCAATAAGATAATCACTCCTAATTTTAACTTCAGGAACATCAAAATTCTTCTTGTTTAATTCAAATGGTTATTAGGCTTAGGAGACCAGAAGTATCATAATCATATAAGCACTTCTAATTTACCTATATCTCAGTGGAACCTCCAAATTAATCGTCTGTACTGTATAACAGACACCATTTAAAGAAAGAAGATGCTTTATTCTGGACATCACATTTATTTTCAACAGACATTTTCCAACATAAATAAGTTCACAAATTTACTAGAACAATTATTACGACTTCATATCCTTTATTATCTCTTTGAAATAAAATCAAGAAAATTATTCAAGACTTAAAGATTAGAAATTAACTCTGATTGATGTTAAATTTCAAAGAAATATTAAAGTAGTTTTTAATAATATTTTCAATAAAAGTCGAATTAAAAAAACGTTCACCGAAAATCAGCTATATGTGTTTATCACCACCTGTTCTAATATCAATTAAAACTTATTTCGAGTATTTACTTTGAACTTTCAAACGTTGATTTTTCTGGAAAGTTAATAAAACGTTTAATTAATTACTGTTTTTATTTATATTTTTAGGTAACACAGATGACTGAAAGAACATATAATTTTCAAGAAAAATAAGTTTTTGAGCAATTGGCTTGCTAATTTCTTCATTGGATTTTCCACTTCACTTTCATGGGATTTCCCACTTCACTGTTATCCACTTCACTTTCTTCATTTAATCATAATTTAGAGAAATAAAATTATGCGCTTTTATGTGTAGTATCTCAGTTATTCACTTGAAATTAACCGAGCAAATCAAAAATCCATGGCACACACATTTCAAAAATTAATTTAATATTATTAGTTTACACAAACGAATTTTCGGTCTTGGCAAAGAATTTTAATTTAATAAATATAAAGGAACTAGCGTTAAACTCTGTGTATGCTACTCGTTCGCAATTATAAATTATTTTTCTTACTCCATCCTTGTCGCATCTCAGATATCCCTTCTAGCTTTTGGCACGAGTAGTCAGCAAACAAATTCTTTTTTAATAGGTTTTTTTTAACTTTCATTGTAACTTTGCCTAGGCCAAAACTTTAGAAGATTTTTTCTCACATTTTAAAGCACTCAATTGAGCTAAAATTTTCGAAACACGACTGTTTTGGGTGACTAAATGATAAGTTAATTATAATTAATAAAAATTAATTAATTAAGAATAATTATTTAAAGAATTAAATTTTACGCCAAGTTTCTCTCCAAACCCGTCGTTTAATAATCTATCGTTTGTTTTAATTTTAATTACATGCAGCTGATATATTATTCAGTTTAACAATTTATCGTTTGCTTTAATTTTAATTACATGCAGCTTAATTGATTAACATAATGCTTAATTGAGCTAAACAGTTTTACGCATATTTATTTTAGATGATAAATTGAATAAACGTCGAATAATAAAATAAATTATAAAACTATTGAATAAATTCAATTTGACTCAACGTTCCCTTTCGCTCTTAAGATTTAAGGTATAAAAAAATTATGTTACGCAAAGTGTGAATTTTGAAAGAAAACCCATTTTCAAAAAACTCGTTAACTACCGGTGTTATTTTTCGCTTTCTTAGTCGCCATTTCTACAGTTACCGAGCTTGCTTGCAAGGCATCAATGGGGATTCAACTTATCCTTGCAAGTAGTTCGCTCGCTATATATTTGTTCTAGAATTCACTTGATGCCATGTGGAGCAACCGATTTTCTTACTACGATCTCCAGCTATGATCTGGAATAAATGAACTACTGCATTCCGTCTAGGAAGAATAAATTATACTTCATACAGTATACGCTTGTTACAACCTGAGCCCCTCAAACATTATTGTATACCTAAATAAAGCGTTTGGTAGTTACCTATATTGGTTATGTCCTCATTGTACTTCACCTAACTAGCAAGCCTATTACAAAGCCTTGCAGCAAACAACAAAAAATATTTCCATTTATACTTATGAATACAATTTCACTTTAATACGACTAACAAAAATAGGAATCAGTTATGAATTATTTTATTACAAGAACTTCTTTTGCATGAGTTACTTGCATTACGACGACATTGCAATGACAAAAATAAACATAAGCGAGAAAGAAAAAATATCCTACGTATCAATATATGCCCATTTAAATACTTTACATGAACTTACATGAACAAAAAATTGTTAGTTGAGTATATAGCTCATGAAAGATAAAGTAGTAATAAGAATAAAAAATTCGTTAAATTCTTTTATTACATTCGTAAGTATACTTTTTCAACACTGAATACAAAAAGGTATACTGTCGTTGACGTTGACAATCTACGGGTGCCTAGAACGTGAATCGCTCTTCTAGCCCGAATCTTGAAAAACTGTGATGTAATGGATTTAGAACTTGCTGTGTAGAGTGTTCAGAAAGGCTGATTTGCTATTGGTTCTGCTGGAGTATTGCTGTGCTTCTATTAGTTGCTGGTGTAGCGTAGGCTATAAATAACCCCGCCAAAGACTTGCTTTGAACCCCCGTTTTTGTTTCCAGCTTCCCATTCAATAAAAATATATAGCTTAAAAGCCATAAAGAGCAAAGTCAGGTGGTTTGGATCAGCCACATTCATGAACATCTGACTCTGTTACACAGGTGCGGCAGAGTTGAATCCTCTTTGTGAGGTATTGTTGACCCATGACATTGATATATATGTGAATTTAAGGCCTAGCTGTGTGACGGCCGACATCGGCTTCCACGCGGGGAAAAGTGACATTGGCCGATAAGAGCGAATGGAGTTGCAGGGGACAAAATCGGAGTTTGTCTTTGATTGGGTGGTTCATTCAAAAAGGAAAATAAATCAAAAGGGGAGCGTGAGACATACCTAACCAAGGTCTTAAAAAGGGAGAAGAAGGAGAGAAGGAGGATTCCTGCTGGGGAGCGAGGGAGAGTTACAGCTAGAAGTTGGAGGCGATTGCCTGCTCTTGCGATTTTAGAACTAAAATTGAACTGCATTGGATATTAAGCATTGGTAATATTTCAACTATATGTGTTTGGACTTGTGCTATGTAGCTGTATGTGTTTGCAGTTTGTGCGAATAAAAACCAGACGGAAACGCCCAACTATAATATCATCCAGAGATTTGTAAGATAAAGAATTATCTTCTCTTAAGCTGTGTGATCCCTTCATGCTACCGCTTCATTCTACGCATTTTGTGGTCACGACGTTACACTGGTGAAGTGAGTGACGAAGACTGCGAAGATGCAGTTTTGGTGTGAGATGGCTTGGAAGTCCAGTGTTGAGTAGCTGCTTTCTAATTGTTTGGAGAGGAGTGGCTAACTCGATAAGGAATACTGTCCAGGAGAACAGCAGAAAAACTTTAATTTTTTCAGAATATTTGTGGTAGAAATTAGCTAATTTTGAAGATGTTTATAGTATTTTTTTTTTAGTTTAAACTGAACTTCCAAGATTTCAGAATTCAATTTTTTGATAGATAAAAAATGAATATACAATCTAGTTAGATACATAAATTTTAAAACTCTTCAGAAATATGTGCTATAGGAAAGAGCCGGCCTTACTTTAATATATTCAAAAACATGTTAGAGGAAACATTTGTTTATATATACATTTTTTAAATGGCTTTTGCCAATATGCGAAAAAAGTCGATTTCAATACCACGTATTTAAACGAAATATATATTTCGATTGTATGTTATGTAAAGAGATATATTTCATAACACTTTAATGCGTACATCCTTTGTTGCTTGAGACACATGCAAATGATATTGAGTTTCATTTCACAGATTTATTAACAATGAGGACAAAAGAGCATTAATTTCGAATAATCTCTGTCTTCAATTCATCAAGGAAAATCAAGTTAATGTGTAATGTTTGTATCTTTTAAAAAAAATTTCTACTGTAAAAGATATTTTACAGCAAACCTCAAGCCCAGAAGATCAAATGGTTGAAACCATATAAACTTTTTGTATAATATAACTCGTCCTATAATTCGGATGTAAACAATTCTTTTTCCGACTCCACACAAGAAAGTCACGTAACGAGATTTGAAACCAGCAACATTTTTCAGATAGAAAATACCAATATAAATATAACTTCGCGTGTTTATGATACATATGGACTTTTAGGATACCACGTCCATAAAATCTAGAAACATTCAATGCGTGCTCAGTTTTTTCATTTTTAAGATTAGAAGTTTAATAGATGTCAATAAACAAGTGACAAAAATATGAATTTATTATTATATACAGACGGGGGGGGGGGCAGGAAACGTTTGTTTCGTGCATAAATGAGAAAGTACCATATTAAAATACAAAGCCTTTTTTTACATCTGTGAAGTCAGAATATTTTATTATTATAACTTTGTCAAAATTTGTAATAATAACCATAAGATCTCGCTTGGCGCTTTCTCGATTAACATTGATTCGATACAGCCCAGTCATTTTGTTTTGATAAATATCATTTTATATTTTCTTGTCGTACGCTAAGTTTCTTATTAGTTTCATAAATATTAATTTATTATGGGAAGCCCACATTGACCAGTCAAAAATATTAAGTAGAGAAGAAATGTGTGTAACAATTGGACCAAAATCAATGTTCAAACTGTAGTGAATGATCTAAATTTTGAATAATATGCCAAAGGAATACGGAGCGCTTAAGATGTTTATGTTCTGTTACTGACATTTGCTTGATGAGAGAAAAAGAAAGTGACGAATGACTTTGTGATGTGACCTCATAATTTATTATACTTTTCTTTACAACTTACTACTAAAAGAGTCAAAAATCGGTTTTCCAATGAATCGGAAATCCCATTGTTATGGTAAACCAACTTGTTTTATTCAGATCTATGAAAAATTAAAATTCGGTTAAAGTCGGGAATAGGGTGTCCCTTAGGCGATTGGCGACTTTTGGAAGCGTTGGCAACTTTTGGGAGCGATAATGGTTTAGGCGTGGCGATTTAGGTTATGGTAACCCTAACATACTCAATGCTTAAGTCACACACGTTTGGCGACCTATTTAGGAAGTCACCAAGTTTCGTCGCTAATCGCCTAGGGGACATCCTATTCCCGACTTTATCCCAAAATTCAATTCCTAACTTACTTATTTGTGGCAAAGATCTTTATACATATCTACGTCTGAATTAACCTTCATTATAACTTAGTATTTATCTTACTAAACCAATCAGTTTAGAGTCCTCAGGAGATTTATGGATGAGGTTTCGAATCCTTAACCTTTGGTAGATCCTCTTTATGTTCATTTCTAAATTTCCTCACCCAGGGTATATGTGATAGAGATGTCTCGCATTAATAACTTCAGCTCACTATCGCTGCCACTTACTAAACTCCCTCGTGTAAAATGCTTCAAAAGCATTTTATATGAGGGTGGAAGTTTACACGAGGTGCATATACTTCGTTCTTTTCATAACACCCCAATAAATTTAAACTAACCCACGTGAGTCACTTTTCACCAAAAGGAAGAAAGTTTCAATTAAACCAAATTCAATTCAGTATCATTCTTCAAAGTATTAGTTCAAGGAAAAAACGCGATAGAGTAAATCTTAACTTCATCAAAAGCACACACAAAATATCAAAGATTTCTGAAGAGGCAAGCTCTTCCTTCATACTTCTGTGTGCGTGCTTATATATTATGTAACACACATAATATTATAAAAATTATTTTAAATTAACTTAAGGGGACTTAGTACCTTTCGAAATCAAAAATAGAACATTTTGAAAAACTTTTTTCGATTCTTCATAAATCATCATTTTTTGCTCATTTCAATATGAAACTTTGTCAGTTTGTGTAATAAAGTGTATAAGTTTAAAATATTGGGTCAAATTTTGCTATTAAACTAATATATTTTCTTATACAACATGAAATATGCGTACAAAAATTTAAAAAATAAATTAGCTTACCTTACGTTACCCACATGATAACATTTGAAAGATGTACAGTAGAACCATAATTCTTATACCAAATTAAAGCTAAATAATGTCCTTATTCTGTAAACCTCTAATTTTAAATTTATCTTACATTAAAAAAAATTAAAAAATTTATCTAGTTTGTATTTAGTAACTTTTTTTTCATGTATCATGTTACAAAATAAAATCTGATCATCCTATTAACAAAATTGAGGTTCACAGAATAAAGATCGACAAGTACAACACTCATGTAAAATTTTAAAGCTCTGCATGCAAAACATTTTTTTTATCCTGTGGGAAAGTGTGAAAATAACAAACTGAGAAAAAGAGGTTTGTTTATATTGCATTAACATACATAGAACAAGGAACTTTAGACATTTACATTTTTTTGTTGCACAGGGCGTAATAATTGTCGGATTTTGGCACGGTTTGCTTTAAAATGCTCCTAACATTCAACACTATTTTTTGAAAACAAATTTGAAAAATCAAATTTTTGAAGGTGCAAAGGTACTAAGTCCCCTTAAAATTAAAGTAAAACTTGTTTTTTTTTTTCAGTTGACTCATTTCCTTATTTATTTTATGTTAAAATAATATCGCTTAACGTCTTTTCATTCAGCCATTTGTGATCTCAGAACGCATTCAAAGCACTAAATAAAGTCTTACTGTAGTTTGATAAAGATAGAAACATTTCTCTGTTTTCGTCACTAAAGTGAAACGTCACTTGGCCTTTCTGCACAAATTTATATTCAGGAAGTATTCAATGAGTCTCTGACATATTTTGACAACGAACTGCCTCAAAAAGTAAAACATTCATCATGCCTTGAAAGAATAATAAATTTCGGCTTTCACACTGAAGATAAATTACTACGCAATTTAGAGAAAGAGTAAGTTTTGTTTGTCCTTGAGAATGTTTGTTTGAACATTTTTGTCCTCCGTTTCATCCTTTCCTTTTTCTTATTCCGTACGATTCTGGTAATTTTAAAGATTGTGTTCCTGGAATTTAAGTTTTTTATAATTTTTTTTCTGGATTTTGGTAGCCATAACATAGAAATTAAACCTCTCCCATAGCATCAACACAATCTGCTTTCCTATTAACTCAATGGTTTTCTGAACATACACGCGACGTTGTTCCATTAAAAAACGTTTATTTAACGAAAGGCCTCCGTTCACAGGTATGTAATTTTTTGCTATTAATCTTTTAAAAAAATTTTCTCTCTCGTTTATAAAAATACTTGTTTGAAGAAGAAACTTTAAGTTTTGATTAATTTTTTTTTTCCGGATTTGAACTTTTTATATTATCTTTCTTACTTATAAATCAGTATCTTCGATTTCTCAACAAAAATATTAAATTCTCCATTTTATGTCCATTAAATTCTTCAATATCTACAACAATCTTTAAATAGGTTAAATGTTTCCGAAAATGTACACATTTTTTTAAAAAAAATATTTGCGTTTATATGCATCACGCTTATTTTTTTGTTCTAAAGTTGATTAAATATTTATTTATAAAAATGTGAAACTTTCACTTATATTTAAAATTTAAATTATTTTACATTATTTTTTTCCTAGCTTATTTTTATATTTTCGATTTCTGAACATAAATACTACACTATGTATTTTGTATCACACGATATTTATAATAATCTTAAAATATTTAAATTATCTACGCATTTCTTAAGAATCATTTACTAGTTTTTTTTAATAAGCAGCATGTTAATATTTCGTTAAAAGATTTATTACGATTAAAATATTACAAATTTTTCGAGTTTATTTATGATGCTAATTCTTACGGATACAAACTTTTGAAGAAGGGACCCAGAGAAAAACGCAAGTTAACTCTGTTCCACTTTAAACTTAAGCAAACTCTTCTTTGTTGATTCTAAAATTAAAGATGACGTAGTTGAGTGTTCGTAATGGTATGCAAGTCGAAGTACTTAGTTTCAGCCAGTTATGTTTAAATATATTTCTGAAGTCACTCCTTTCTTTTTTAATATTTACAGAATGGAATGTTTAAAATATAAATTTTCTGATTGTGGTTTAAATAAAGAATTCGGAATTTCTTCTTTGCAAGATGTAGTATCAACATTAATGATGCAAAAGGTTCATAAGTGACTCATGTTTAGTACATAATGTATTTTTAGGGGATATTTTAATAACTATAGCTTTCTGGTGGTATTTTAATCTAGTTCTCTCTTTCTATAATATTTTTTAATATTTATAACAGAATTGAAAAGGGTTATTTTGATCACGTATTGAAAAATATGCAAATTGGATACAATCAATATTTTTAAAGTGAAAACGGTTTTCATTCCAATTTTAAAATATGTTTCTGGTCTACGATCAAGATACATATTTGCGCACGTTTTTAAAATGTACGCAGATTAGTAAATTAGCAAGAACTTTGACAATCATGTAAACTAAAAAAAAAAATATATATATATTAAGCATGAAAAAAAAAAAACTTTCTTCGCAACTGTTAAAAATTTAGCTACTTTCGTCATATTTATTTACATGAACATATGACAGAGTTTACTGGATTGTCTTGGAGCTTCATTCATCGAATTTTAAAAGAAGATTTGGGAATGAGAAGGGCTGTTGCCACATTCTCGACTCGAGTTCTGACTGATCAGAGAAAAAGGGCTTCGCAGTGCTCCAGTTTTGAGTGTTAGAAATGGCATGATTCTTTGCCCCACGCATCTTACTCGCCTGACTTAGTTCCATGCGATTCTCTTTTGTTTCCACGCATGGAGAATAGCACGAAAGGACTCCGATTTGCCGATGCAGAAGTTGGCAAGAGAAAAAAAACGAATGAAGAACTGTCAGCCATATCCCTGCTCATGAGTATCAAAAATGTGTCAAAAAATAATATCACTTATGTTATAAATGCATTAAGTTTAATGGACAATACTTTGAATGTGGTAATGTTATTACGTAAAAAAGTATGGTCTTTAAATTTTTAAAAATAAGAGTTATTACTATTATTTTGGAAAGGAAGGTATCTCCTCATACATATAATGAAATAATTCCGAACTATGCAGATTTAAAGAGTTTAACTGGTATATAAATCTATAAAAATGAAAACACGTGTTTAAAGGTAAGGAAAAAAAATCTAACTTCTAACGTCAGAATAGATATGCAGTAATACTGGAATTGTTGGATGATGCTGATTCATATTAATTCAATTTCAGAATTTAATTTCATTATGTTTTATTGAGAGACGCTGATTGTTCTGTGAAA
This sequence comes from Nephila pilipes, assembly GCA_019974015.1. Taxonomy (NCBI): domain Eukaryota; kingdom Metazoa; phylum Arthropoda; class Arachnida; order Araneae; family Nephilidae; genus Nephila; species Nephila pilipes. The sequence goes on along the minus strand of BMAW01016911.1, from coordinate 6,829 downwards.
AATTAATTCAACTGAATTAATTTTTGACTGATGTTAAATTAATTCAACTAAATTTAATTTTATTTTGAAATTAAACATTTTATATGCTTTGGAAGATTGATTTTGTACTGATATTTAGAAAACTCGTGCTCTCTTTTAAACAGAAAGATATTTGTGAAGGGCACAAGCAAAACATTTTAACACTTTTTAAAATCGGAGATTAGAACTTTTCGTAGGTTATCAAAATCAACCATTCAATTCCATGTTCACAATGAAACAAAGACAACCAAATTGCATTTTAATTCTTCAAAATAATCACCCAAATTGTGAACGAGAAAATTTAATTCCTGTAGGTGTAAAATACACTGTAATAGCAATCTCATTTTATTGTTTCATTCGAAAAAAAAAAAAAACTTTTTTTTTTCTGGAGGAAACGTTTGGTTTATGTCAATCAAACATTGACCTACATTCAGATATAGTTAATAAATAAGTTACAAAAACATTTATCTTTAGATTATAAAGAAATGAAATTTAGTTACGTTTTGGTAATAATAAAAAATGCACTTCGTTTTTCAAGGAAAGGTTTATGACCTGAATGAAATGTGCTGATTCTTCACAAAGAGCTCGTTTACTATGTTCTTTACTATTTTAAATTATTTATCACATGCATCGCCAAACACTCGACTGATCGCAATGTATTCGAAAAGTTATTTGATTCGATGATAATCGAAAACCTTTGAAGAAGTCAGACTGTGATATTTTGTTTTTCACAGTTATCTTCATTTTTATAACTGAAGTTTTTGTTTGTTTACAATGAAAGAGAAATTCGCATTTGGTTAAAAATACTGATGTAGCTATAAATTTCACCAAACAATTTTAAACTGTACAAGTATCAGATTTTTTTTTTCCCCTTGATGATCCAAGAAAATTTAAAAGTCGGGGAAAAAAAAGCTAAAATTTTGATATAAATGTGAGGAGGTCAACATTTTTTTTCCTGGAGAATTTCTATAATCTTCATTTTTCTTCCTTCTTGGTACCATTTCAGAGCAAATGAGCTTTATACTGAAATCAATTTTGTCATTTCTTAGCAATTTTTTCATCATTTTTTAATTATTATTCCATTCTATACAAAATCTTCGCTTAACATTAGATTTGTTAAAAAGTTCTGGACGCGTTTAAAGCAATGCATCTTAATCAAAGACAAGAAAAAGAATTTCTTACGAAAAAAGTTTAAATAACTTATAAGTTTAATTAAATATTTTAATTCAGGAATGTGAAATTCTGCCAATAAAATTTGTGCACTTAAATTTAGAATTAAATTTAGAACACTGAAATGACGCATAACGTAGCTATTTCGATATGTAATTAATAAATGCTAGCTTTTATGAAGATAACATTTTTTGAAATTTTCTAAAAAGTAACGCGACAGTTCTGGGGAAAATGTTACTATTCTTTCCTTGTCCTTTACGTAGCTAATGTTAGTTACTTTTAAAAAAAAAGGGTTAACTTCGACAAGCACTTGAACATATTCTTAAAATCTTGTATTGCTTTCTTAAATATAAAAAGTTTTGTTGTTATGTTCTCACTTACCAAAATAATCTACAAAGTTAAGAATAGACTTTTAAAGAGCTTTTTTTTGCTTCTGTTTCTGTTGAGAAACGCAGAATTTTTCAAAAATATAAAATACGCCTTTTATATTGGACTTCGCTAAAACAACACAGGAACAAAGCGAAAATTGCAAAATTACTCAGCAAGCAAAAGTGTGTACAATAAAACAAATCTTGACTTTTCGTATGAGGTATTCCAATTAAACAGCGAGACTGACGCAACTACAGAAGTATGCAAGCGCTCAATGCCAGCGACCGACAGCTGTTTGGCGTGAAACCTTCTCTTTCGAATGCAGTGCATCTCGTTTCTGTAAACAAATCGGTATAGCCGTAGCCTTCGTTCGCATGAGAGTCATTTTTTGCTTCGCCGGAAAAATGACGTGCAACAATAGAGCAACGAATTGTTGTGAAATTTCATATGAAAATCGGAAAAACCTCTACTGAAACTTATAATTTATTAAAAGAAGTGTATGGCAATGAATACTTATCGCGTGTGCGTGTTTTCGGGTGGTTTAAACGTTTTCAAGATGGTCTAGAAGACGTTGAAGATGATCCACGCCCGGATCGCCCTCCCACGTCAGAAACGAATGACAATATCGAAAAAATCGGTAATCTGATTCGATTTGACTGTCGGTTAAGTATTCGTGCGATTGCTGAGACGATAGAAAGTGACAAAGAATCCGTACGGAAAATTTTTCTACCTAGGGAATGTGCTGGCTTATTCCACATTATTTGTCAAGAAGTTTCTAACCAATTACAGCATTCCGGTGTTAGACCATCTTAATTTTCCACCAAATTTTGAACCATGGGACATCAATTTGTTTCCTAAGGTGACATCTGCTTTAAAGGGAACGAGATTTGAGTCCATTGACGCTGTGAAAGAGAAAGCGTAAAGCATAATGAACTAGCTGACAGAAGAAGACTTCCAGCATTGTTTCGAACAATGAAAGATTCGCTTGGAGTGTTGTAGGGATAGAGGAAGGGTATATATTGAAGGGGATAAGTAACAGGTCAATTGACAAGTCCCCGGTCTGACACATAGATGGCGCTACTAGAATTAAATCCATATGTTTTTTTAGTTAGCCCTAACCCTCAAAAGATGCGTGTATAAATTTGACAGCTGTTGGATCATTAGTTTGTGAATTATAGCATTTTGAGTGAAGCAACTTTTGTTATTGTGAAAAAAATGGATAAAAAGGAATTTCGCGTGTTGATAAAATATTGCTTTTTGAAGGGAAAAAATACAATTGAAGCAAAAACTTGGCTTGATGCCGAGTTTCCAGACACTACCCCAGGAAAATCAAAGGTCAAGGATTGGTTTACTAAGTTTAGACGTGGTGAAATGAGCACCGAAGACGGTGAACGCAGTGGACGCCCCAAAGAGGTTGTTACCGACGAAAACATCAAAAAAATCCACAAAATGATTTTGAATGACCGTAAATTGAAATTGTCTAAAGATATCAACTGAATGTGTACATCATATCATTCACGAATATTTGGGTACGAGAAAGCTCTGTGCAAAGTGGGTGCCGCGCGAGCTCACTTTTGACCAAAAACAACGACGAGTTGATGATTCGGAGCAGTGTTTGAAGATGATCAAGCGTAAGAAACCAGAGTTTTTGCGTCGATATGTGACAATGGATGAAACATGGCTCCATCCTTTCACTCCGAAGTCCAATCGACAGTCATCCGAGTGGATTGCACGCAATGAACCCGCTCCAAAGCGTGGAAAAACGCAACAGTCAGCTGCCAAGGTTGTGGCGTCTGTATTTTGCGACGCGCATGGAATAATTTTCATTGACTGCCTTGAAAAAGGAAGGACCATCAACAGCGACTATCACATAGCGTTATTGGACCGTTTGAAGGACGAAATCGCCGAAAAACGGCCGCATTTGAAGAAAAAGAAAGTGCTGCTTCACCAAGACAATGCACAGTGTCACAAGTCAGTGAAAACGATGGCAAAATTCCATGAATTGGGCTTCAAATTGCTTCCTCATTCACCGTATTCTCCAGATCTGGCCCCTAGCGATTATTTCCTGTTCTCAGATCTCAAAAGAATGCTCGCTGGGAAGAAATTTTCGTCGAATGAAGAGGTGATCGCCGAAACTGAGGCCTATTTTGAAACAAAGGACAAATCATACTACAAAAATGGTATCGAAAAGTTGGAGGGTCGCTATAATCATCCTTGAAGGGTATTATGTTGAATTAAAAAAAAAACTTATTTTGCCAAAAAAATGTGTTTTACTAGTGTAAGCCGGGGACAATGGACCTGTTAAATATGTATGAGATCAAAATAAAGTACAGAGTCAGTCTCGTTATTTAATAACCACACCATGTATATTTAAATGCGATCATAATGCGTAGATGGCAATTCAATTATTTTTTAAAAAAAAAAAACAGAGCAGAAAAAGTGTTTCATTTATTTAAAAAGCTAGTAATTATCAACTTAGAGTGAAATTCCGAATTTCAGACACGTATTAACCGATGATCTCTGAGATAAGACATATCAAGCTAAGTATTTTTTTAAATATCGAAACATCCTCAATAAAAAATGTGATAAAAAGATGGTCCGTAAACTCATGATTGGTGTTGTTTCCACCGAGTCGTGGGTTCGAGTCCAGATGCCACTGAAGACCCATTGTGTAGCGGAGTTGATGTACGTTAAATCCATAGAGGATCAATATCCTCTCGTTAGGGTGGTGTGGAAGTTTGGAGAGGGAGACGCCAACTCACGCCCGTCTCCATCCCATGACTGACGATCCGAATTATGAGGTCCGTCACCAATAGCCTTCGTGTTGCTTTTAAGTGTGACGTTCATAAAATAATCAAAAATGCAAATAGAAAATAATGCATTCCTCATACATGTAGGCATTAAAATAAATATAATAGAAAAGGAAAAGCTCTAATGGTTTAAGTTAAAAGAAATTCGTAAAATTCAGCAGAAAAATAAAATGATTTATCATACTCAAAATATCAGGAAAAAAAAGTAATAAAAAAATATTGCTGTCAAAAAAAGGTAAGACAAAGAAATGAAAAATTCTTAACAACTTTCGAAATTTTTATCGTTGTTGAACACACAGTTTTAATGGATTACGCACGCAAAGAGAAAATAAACATTATTTAATAGATTAATTTATTAACTTTGTTAATTAACTTCTAAAATAATTGAATCGCTATCGATTTCAGTTTTTCTCGTATCTTATTTCCGAAAGTGAAATTAACACAAATTTCAAATGTCGTTTCAGTCTGCTTGTTAGTTTCTAGTTACAGTGTTTTAAAAGTGGGTAATCATTTTGAATTGAATACAAAATCATACATCAGTTCATGGATAAATTTTTCTAACTCGAAAAGTATAAAAAAAAAAAAAAGTGAAAAAATCTATACTTATTTAAAAAAAAGCAATTATTAAATTCAGCGGCGGTAAAAAAAAAAAAAAGCAATTACAATTTGCAGCAGTTTTTAAATGCTGGAATTCCTCTTATCATGAGAGTTCTCAATTCAAAATTGCACGCTTTTCCTTCCAATAGTTCTGAAGTATTCAAAAGCAAACTTACAATTGGAAAACGACCATTGTTAAGGGACATGTTTTTTTTATTATTATTTTATTGATCACAGATCCCACTGCATTTTAAACAGCAAAATGTTTGTCCAAAGTAATAGTTTGTCCCAAGTAATATAAAATTTGATCTCCCAAACGTTTTTTTTTTCTCTATTTCTTTCTTTTCTTTTTTTCAAGAAATTCTGATCGGAGTCGAATGACGTTTGAAGCATGGGTTATTTAAGCGATTCTCTATTTAATTTTTCAAACCCTTTTTGAATTCTGTAATAAGAAACACGTTTTCAGAAATTAACTGTTTTAATTAAATTAATTAATCTATTCACATTCCAATTTATTTTCCTTTCAGCTATTAACAACGATTTCAATTTTCTTCAGCTGCAATGAAATTAGCACAAAAACAGCTGATTTTTTTTTAAAAAAACTATATTAAAGAATAATTTGTTTATTGATCAGAAAATTTGAATTTTTCAAAATTCAAAGCTATGTATTTTTTATCACTCTCTCAGACCATTGTGATTATTATTACTTATTTGAAGTAGACAAAATGATTCCCGTATATTACAAGATCCCACGGGGCTTATAGAAGTATGTAAAACAAACAAAAGTTATAATGTTAAAGGAAAGACAAAATACAAAGTTATAAAATTAAATCAAAGAAGCTACGGAAAAGGCCAAGAAAGTTACAAAAAAATTAGTAAAGTTGCAAAATAAAATCAATGAAGTTATAAAAAGTCAATGAAGCTACAAAATAAAGTAAACGCAACTTTCCCAGAGACAAGTTGGAAAAAAATTGGTGTCCGTTTGGTTTTAAGGAAACAGTTTGACTGACAAGCCTTTTCTTTTTTGATTTAACTTTGAGCGAAAAAGATGAAAGAAGGATAAGATGCTTAATTCTATGCTCATCACCAGAACTATATTCATAAAATTCAGAAAAGTCTAGTTTAAATCTGTTTTGGGACACTTTAAAGTTGCCATGACCAGAAACAAACTGAGTAATTTTAAACTTGTACAAAAATCATTGCATAACAGTCTATTTGGAATGGTTGAGAAAAACTGCTTTGTCGGTAAAGAATGAGATGATTGGGCCTACAAATCGAGCATGACAAAAAAAAAATTCTTTTCAGTTTTTTGCTTATAAAAGGATTTAGGAATATTAACTGAGAAATCTCTAACTCGTTTGGTAGCAATCTTAGCTTCGAAATCAGTGCTTTTCTTTCCGAAAATTCCAGTATGGCTACGAACAAAAGCAAATGACACAAGGATATCCATGTCCTTAAAAAACTTATAAAAAGAACTTTTAAGTTCTTTTGAATTTTCACAATGGCATTATTACAAAATGAAATATTTTTTAGAGTTTTTAAGGGGAAGAAAAGGAAATCGCCTTTATTTAGAAGCTCCTTTGTAGTGTCTAACTACTATTGGTGATGAGTCACTGCAAATGACGCAATCTTTTTCACCAAGCAAGGGTTACCGTTTAGAATATAGGTTGCCAAAGTGGTCCAGGTGAACCCCCAGGGGTCAATAGGAGACCACAAGGGGATCCCCGTAGACGTGAAAAGGAAACAGGGGTTCACAAGTTGTAAGTGGGAGTCCACGAAAAATTTTCTGGTTTTCATAATAAAGAACAAAAATTTTACCTTGGATTTACTTATCAACGTAGGCAGGTAGCATCATTCACTAGGTA
>BMAW01016910.1:0-31866 GCA_019974015.1 Nephila pilipes | reverse complement strand
TGCCTCTAGCGACGGGAACGCTTTAATTTTATGCCTCTAGCGACGGGGACGATACTCATTTAATTTCTGCCAGATGCCTCTAGCGACGGGGAAGCTGATGTATTTTCCGTATCGTATGGGTATCCGTTATAATGGGGTACCCGCATCGTATCGCCATAGTAATCATTGATTACAAAAGTAATGAAATACACAAGTAATCATTGATTACTTTTTTCTTCAGTAATCGTTACTTCGGTTCCTAACGAGTAACGAGTACTCAAGTAACGAATGAGTATTTTTTTTACATGAAAAAAAAAGTCCGAAAAAGTACGCCACGTTTAAAAAAGGCTGCAAATCGGACTAAAGTCCGCAAAACGGCAACACTGCATATTATTAATTTTCCTGTCATTATCTGTAATTTCTAGATTAGTCGTAGAGTACGAGCGAGCCATGAGGAGTAACGTGACAGGACATCTGGTGGACACAAGCGGAAATAGGTAGTACCTTCTATCGCTAACAGATGGCGCTAATAGCACTTACAGAATAATCTCGTTGGTTCGAGAAAGTTCTGGTGTCTTCCACTCACTTCTAGATGGCAGTAAGTGGAATATATAAGAAGGCTAGTGGCGCAACCACAAGTCAGTTCCTATGACACTGCTGTGAAATAAAATAGTGCGTACCTCCTTAAAACGTGTTTGTGCGTGTTTAAGTTTAAGACATCTTTGTAACAATATTTTGATTTGAATTGTTGCTTTTGTGTGTGATTTAGTAGAATGGAAAAGAAGCGAAAAATTGATAGTGAATGCAGAAAATTCAAAGATCAGTGGAACATTCAGTATTTCGTAATTGAGTCCAGTAACAAGGCGCTATGTTTGATTTGCAATGAAAGCATAGCCGTTCTCAAAGAATATAACATTAAACGTCATTATGAAGTAAAACATTTTCAAAATTACTCAAAATATACAGGAAGTTTGCGGACAGAAAAATTCGAAGCTATGAAGCTCGGATTGAAATCGCAGCAATCTTTATTTACAAAACTCAAAACTGAACAAGAGGTTGCAACTCATGCCAGCTTTCGTGTGGCTCTTGAAATTGCAAAACGTGGAAAACCATTCACCGATGGAGAAATGGTCAAAGAATGCATAATCGCAGTAGCCGAAGAAATGTGCCCTGAAAAGGTAAATTTATTAAAAACTGTCAGTATGTCAGCAAACACTGTGGCTCGAAGGGTAGAAGACATCGCTGAAAATATATCCTCTCAACTGTTCAACAAAAATGGACATGTTGAGTGGTTTTCTTTGGCCTTGGATGAGTCAACGGATGTGTCAGATACTGCTCAGGTGTTGATTTATATTCGAGGAGTAGATAAAAGCTATGAAGTGCATGAAGAACTTCTTGATATGTATAGTATTCATGGCACAACTACTGGTTCAGATATTTTTAAAGGAGTTGAAATGGCCATTAACCAAAAGAACCTTCGATGGAAAAACTTGAAATGTATTACAACTGATGAAGGCAAAAACATGAGTGGGAAAGATAAAGGAGTGGTCGCTCTTGTGTCAAAGGCTGTAGAAAATGACGGTGGTTCAAAACCAATAGTCTTACATTGTATCATTCATCAACAGTCTTTGTGCGGAAAATGTTTGGATATGTCTGAAGTTCTGAAACCAGTCATATCAACTGTTAATTTTATCAGATCTTTTGGGCTGAATCACCGACAATTCGTGCAATTTATTGAAGAGATTGGAGAAAATGACTTACCTTATCATACTGCCGTACGTTGGCTTAGTTGTGGGAAAGTCCTTCAGCGCTTTTTTGAACTTCGAGCAGTGATCGAAATTTTTTTGAATGAAAAGCATCGCCCTCTTACTGAATTGCAAAACAACGCATGGCTGTGGAAGTTAGCATTCTATGTTGATTTGACAAAACATGTGAACGAACTGAATTTGAGATTGCAAGGAGAAAACCAGCATCTTCCTGATTTATACACTAATATCAAATCATTCCGGAAGAAATTGATACTGTTTCAATCACAACTACGAAGTAAATGTTTTTCACATTTTAAAACATGTGAAATATTCAGCCACACCACTGAGACCGAGTTTCCTATCGATTTTGCAATCGAAACTTTGAGTCCTTTGAAAATAAATTTTGATACTCGTTTCTCGGACTTTGATGCCATTGCGAATCAAATTAAGATTTTTCAGAATCCTTTTGATACTGACATTGAAACCCTAGCCCCGGAACTTCAAATGGAATGATTGATCTACAGTGCAGTGATATAATTAAGAACAAATATCAAAACTTATCTTTGTTGGAATTTTATAAGTGTCTTCCACTGACACAATTTGATAATTTGCATAAATTTGCTCGTGGGCTGTTTTCTGTTTTTGGTACTACTTATTTGTGTGAGAAGACCTTTTCCAAAATGAAGTACACAAAAAATGTTTACAGATCTAAATTAACTGATGAGCATCTTAAATCTCTTTTAATAATTGGTACAAGTAAAATTAGTCCACAACTACAAACTATTGTCAGTGGAAAATCTCAATTACATAAATCTCATTAGTATTTCATATGTCATTATGCTTGTTATAAGTTATTTTTTCATTTAAAATGTATAAAATGTTAGTTGAATTCATTTCAATAATTTGTTAGTTAGTATATAGTAACCTACAACAATGTTATGAGTAGTTAGCCCATGACCATATCAATGTAGATGTCATATTAATAATTATTCAACATAAAAATAGATTACTTCAGTAAACTAAATTTAATTTGCTATAAAAAATAAATATGTTCTCTAGAAGGAGTTTTCTTTCAAGTATGCTAGCTCTCCGCGGGCCGGACAAAATCTGTCCGCGGGCCAGATGTGGCCCTCGGGCCGTAGTTTGGAGACCCCTGGTCTAAAGCACAGATGCTGTACTTGGCTAGAAATCTCTTGACAGACAATGTGGAATGAGCCGGCTCATTGTCTTGGTGGAAAAATTTGCCGTACGGATTCTTTGTCATTTCCTACAGTCTCAGCAATCGCACGAATATTTAAACGAAGTCAGATAGCACCAGATTACTTATTTTTTCGATATTGTCATTTGTTTTTGGCGTGGGAGGGCTATCCGGGCTAGAATCACCGGGCGTGGACGTCTTCTCGTACACCTTGAAAACACTTAAACCTCTCTAAAACACATGCACGCTTTTAACATTCATTGTCATACACTTCTTTCAATAAATTATAAGTTTTAGCAGAAGTTTTTAATTTCATGTGAAATTTCACAACAATTCGTTGTTCCCTTTTTCTAGCGAGACAAAAAATTAACCATAATACGACCGAAGGCTACCGCTATATGGATTTGTTTAAAGAAGCGAGAGACACTGCATTCGAAAGAGAAGGCTTCACGCTAAATAGTTGTCGATCGCTACGTTTGGAGCATGTGTACTTATTCTGTAGCAGCGTCAATCTTGCTATTAAATAGCCACATATGGTATGTACAACATATATGTGGTGTGTTTGTGGCAGTTTATTAATTTCGTACTGTGAAGCAACACTAAGGCTATAAGCGATGAACTTCGTAATTTTGAGCCTCGGTCAAGTGACGTGACGAGTACGGCACCTGCGCTGGTACCTCTTTCTTCAAATTTCCACACCACGCTCTCAGGAGGACTTTGGATCTTGACCAAATTCAACCTACATTAGCCCTGCTACACGGGCTTGTCTTAAGTGGTATCAAGGCTTGATCTCAAGACGTGATGACGAAAATAACGCCTGCCGCGATTACCCACTAGACTACCTAGGCCAATTATTGAGCTATACAATTTTAGATTTTGAATTTCCTTAAACCTCAATGAATGAATTTTAATTTGTGACTGGAACAAGATTTACAACACTATCTGAAACAGTTCTAAACGTACTTCAAAAGCTTTGTACAATGTATTTATGTAAAGCTCTGTTTTCTGCGAAAACGTTATTATAATTGTGATTTCTTTAAGGGTACTGTAGCGAACGTCACGGTACAAACCAGATGATTTCGTTGGGGATGAAATCACCCTATTATACTGGGAGACTGAGATGCGCGCGCATCGACTAGAAAGCGAAACGGGGCGAAGGAGTGTTAGAAGTTAAGTTTTTATTAACGTCGCACTAGAAGCAACACGAGGGCTATTGGCGACGGATCTCGTAATTTTGAATCTCAGTGAAGTGACGAGGTCGACACCTGAGCTGGCATTCCTTTCCTAACTTACACACCACGCTAAAGGGAGGACTTTGGGCCCTGACATTTTTAACATGCGTCAGGAGGGTCTTTAGCAGCCAATGATCGAACCCGTGACTGAAAATCGCCGGCCATGAATACGAAGCCATGACCACTATGCTACCGCGGCCATAAGGAGTGTGAGAAAACGAGGATCTAGTGTGTAGCATGGCGCATGTTTAGCGGCGAAATAAAATTAAATATTTATCTCTAGCCTGACTGTTTTCGTTTCCAATACGTTACATTATACAATACTCTGTGGACAACTTTTTTTTTTAAATGAAATATTTATTAGGAAAATTTTTTATTCACCTCATTCGAACATTGTACTTCGGAGCTAGGCGAAATCTCTTAGCGGAGGACCTCATAATTTTGAGTCTCTCCTTTTCCAAGCTTCTACTCCACACCCATCGGAGAACTTGGAGCGTCGATAAATTTAATATGGGCCATCCCCGCTGCACAGTGGGATTTTAGGGGCAATTTGACTGGAACAAACACGACCTGATGGAAACGCCGGATGTGATTTCACGACCACGACCACTAGGCAACCGTGGCCTCTATACTATATATAGCGTGTTAGTATTTAAAAAGATAGAATGCTTTAAAAAAACTTTCTCATCTAATTTTTGTGTCTGCATCGTTAATAAAATAGATATTTGTGTTCTTATTTGTATGATTGCTTGTTTGTTATCAAACTAAAAGCAACACTTGAATGGCCGAGTTGTCGCAGTCGGAGTTGTTTCACTTGAATCGTGGGTTCGATTCCTGAATTGCCTATCGTGTAGAGGGGATGATGCTCGTTAAATCTAGCGCGATTCAAAACCTTCACTTTGGCATGGTGTGGAAGTTAGGAAAGTGGCTTTCAAGTTCACGTGACATCCTAGTCATTTGACCGGATGTTCATAATTACGAGGTCCGTTGCCAATAGCCTTGTGCAGCTTATACGTGCGACTGTTATAAAACAATTGACAATAAATGAGAAGCAATGGGACGGTTATTTAAGGACGTAAATTTCAAACACGAGTATATGAAATGGTCCACACGTGTTGCTGGCACTTGACTTCCTCGTCCCGACAACGTGAGGACTTTAAGCACCAACGGATTTAACATGCATCAAACCCTATACATTAGGGTCTTTGTGGAGCCCGTGAAATTGGTACAATTTGTCATGGGTCTCGAACATGCGACTAGATTAAAACATCGCCTATAACAAGCTCTGTTAAATGGTTATCAACCCACACTTCTCTTAAAACTTAGTAGTGTTCTATAAATGCGCAATTTGTAACAGTGAAACATAAAGCTGAAAATTTATTACGAAACATGAACACATATATATATATATATATATATATATATAAAATGATTGATCAATATAGAAATGGTAAGTACAAAAAAAAAAAAAAAATTTAATCTTCCTGTATGTTAATTAAATCAAAATTATATTATCAATGATATTAATAATAGGAATCCTTTTCATTCTGAAAACGTATCCCATTTTGTCTTCTATTCTTCACTGTTAGGCAAAATATTGTCTGAAAAATCACAAACACAGAGAAAAATGTCGCAAATTTTACAGACTCTCCGCAAAAAGTATAATTTACTCAAATACCACTTATTCTTGTTACGATTACTATGATTTCTTCTTAATTGCAAGAAATCTTCTGAATCTTCCTCGATTCTGTTTCCTTTCCTAGTGTCTGCTAGACTTGAAAACCGTGAATCGGGACTTACGAAAGCGAATCGACGACTCTTCAAAGAATTATTCAAGTCCACTCATGGTCATGTGTCTGCTTTGTTTATTATTTTCTTCCTTTTCAAAGACGTATCATAATGTAGCAGTCAATCATGTGAGAATGAGAGTTCAATGTATCGCTTTTGTCGCTTGACCACTGCTGTTTTTAAAGCGCTTTTTTTTTTATCTCTCTCGTGAATAATAATGATTGATTTTTCCTCGAACTTCTGCTGTTTATTTTACTCGTTTTCAATCAAGTGTCATTATTTAATCAATCTTATTTTAAAAAGCAAAATCTTATTATTTGATGAGAGAAAGTGTAATATATATTTACATATTTTTTTTTTCTTTTTTTAAAAAGGAAACCATACCGACTAATTTTTTTAACGTGTTCTGACGGGTTTTTTTTTCTTCAAGATTTATTCAGGTTATAAAAGGCCTTTGGTTGTGAGATCATTCAACAACAAAAGTTTCGAGTCTTTACATCGGGTCGCCATCGTCTTCCCAACCTATATCAACAATTAACCAAAATAAATATTAATTAGCGGGAGGTAAGTGTACTCCTGAGACTCAGGCTCCATAGAAGAAATTACTATCAAGGGGGAAAAAATTTTTTTTTTTTTTTTTTTTTTTTTTTTTTTCCAAATATCTCATGCATTCATTGTTTTCATAAGCAAAATATTCAAAAGTACAAAAACGTTGCCAATGATAACGACAAAAGAATAAAAACAGACAATTCAGCCCATAAAATCAATTATTAAATCAAATATTAAAATAAGAGCAAACGATAAATTATTAAAAGTAAACAATAATATTTTGTCTGGGTATTGAAATGAAATCATGCGATAAAATATTACATTAAACATATCTTAGCAAAACTAATATACATTAACTAAATGTAATTATTATAATCGTAATGTATTACAAGATCATCTTTTGAACTTATCACCACATATATCTTACTTTATGCCGACGCATTTTTGTTAACGCCATTTTTTATAAACAACAATATGTTAGCACATGCTAAAAATGGTTTCCCTTTACTTTTAGAAAAATGGATTAAGAATAAGTTTATGTCATCCCTCCTTCAACGTTTTTCTGTATTATCGCGAGCTACTTTATACAAAAATCAAAATTCATGTGTAACTATATTATAATTAATATTGCAGGTGTGAATGGTATTTTTTGACAAAAAGCATTCGTTAACAAACATTTAGCAACGTGTAGACCATTTTATCGAAAAAGTTTTCATTAATGAATTTAATCAAGTTATTTTCTCTCAATTCCCAATTCTAATTCAAAATAGAGACGCAAAGTTTTTAATCAGAAATGATTGGCAACGTTTTTTCTTAACTGCTAAATTGGAAAACATATCATCCCTGAAATTTGTTTGCCCCATTAGAATTATTTCCTATCCAGACAATATTGATCAATTAATTTTATCAAACGTTTTAATTTCCTGTGTATTTTAAATTAAAATTATTTAAATCGTTGGTTCTCAAACCTTTCCCCCGGTATACTCCTTCGCAAGTAATTAAGATTACAAGTTAAAATTTTCTCAAATAGTCATAAATTGCATATGTAACGATTGGGATACCTATCTCCCTTCAACAGTCCTCATAGACATTTTCTAGACTTTAATTAAATCCAACAACTCAACTTCTAAATTGTGCAAAGTAAAGTTAATGCTTGGATTGTGGTGTGCATTTATTGCACTTAATGGTTGAGTACGATTTGGAATTAAATGGAAGGAGGCAAAAAATTTATAGATAGCAAAAATTACCGTGGAGGGGATGCAACGTTTAAAAGAGAATTTTAGATATTGTGAAGTAGAATTTGTATTGTGAATATATTTTTTCTTGGAAATATTGGCTTTAAGTTACAAGTATTTAATTTTGTTATATGGACAGCTATTAACAGAGGTTTAATGACAGGAGGTGTAGAGGCAACCTTCTCGTGTAGAAATAAATCAGGACAGGTTCTTGTTGAGGATCAACCTCGATTGGCTCCTTGTCGGTAAATATCTCTTCTCTCATCAATGACCTGACTAAATATCTAAACACGTGTTATATAAATATCGAAGAACACGTGTTGCTCCCGCTGTTCTGATGCAGAAAACACTTAGCTATTTATGGCATCCATAATCCAAAAATGGGATCAGTTAGATAGAGAAACTCCAGAACAGGCTATCAGTGTCAACGTCGGCAGGTCGATCGGTAGACAGAAGCCCGACTCACTTGATGAGAACCAGGAATGGGAATGCTACAGATGCCACAGGAGGTATAAAGGAAGAGTTTCAAACACAAAATTTAAATATTTTTTTAGCAATTTTGGATATAAGAGGTGTGAATATTAAATAGCGAGACTGACACTGCTACAGAAGAAGTACGCATGCGCCAAACGCCAGAGACCGACAACTCTTTAGTGCGAAGCATTATCTTTCGAATGCAGTGCCTCTCACTTCTGTAAACAAATCCGCATACCCGTAGCCTTCATTCGTATTAAAGTTATTTTTTTTTTTTGTTTAGACGGAAATATGTGTAGCAATGGAGCAACGAATAGTGACATTTCACATGAAACTTGGAAAAACCGCTACTGAAATGTATATTTAATAGAAAGAAGTGTATGGTAATGAATGTTTATTGCGTGCCTGTGTTTTTGAGAAGCTTAAGCGATTTCAAGTTGGCCGAGAAGACGTTGAAGATGAATCACGTCCAGGGCGCCCTTCCACGTCAAAAATGGAAGACAATATAGAATACATCTGTAATCTGGTTCGATTAGACCGTTGGTTAAGTATTTGTGTAACTGCCGAGACTGTAGGAATTGACAAAGGATCCTTACGGCAAATTTTACATAACAATTTTAACACGCAAAAAGTGTGTGCCAAGATGGTGCTTAAAATTCTTACGTTTGAATAATAAGAAGCTCGCAAAAATATTTGTACAGACACTTTGAACGCCATTGAAAATGACCCAGACTCGTTGGAAAGGATAATAACGTGTGACGAATCGTGGTTTCTCACTAATGATCCTGAAACTAAGCTTCAATCCATGCACTGAATGAGCCCATCTTCACCGAGAGCCAAAAAAGCTCGAATGAGCAAATCAAAATTCAAAGCAGTGATTACTGGTTTTTTTCGATTTTCATGGGATTGAGTACCTTCACTGTGTTCCAGAAGATCAAACTATTAATCAACAGTACTACCTTCACGTTCTTCCTGAACTGCTTGAAAGAATAAGGAAAAAGCGACTAGAATTTTGCATGGACAAGTCGTTCCGTGTTGCTTGTACAGAGCAGAGGTATTCAAACTTTTAAATTTCGGGAAACCCATTGAGCTTACTATTTTCTTGGAGGAACCCCTTGATCAACGAGAAGAAAAATAGGATATCAAAACTTTATCCTACTCAAATTTATAAAATTATTGTTGCTTCTCTATTTTATCACAATAGAAACGTCTTAATAAGTTAATGGATGGTAAGATAGCGAATGGGAATTTGGGGGGAGGGGGATTCTAGAATATATTCTATGAATAATAAACAAAGGCAACGATATTTTAAATTGTAACAAATTAGTAAAAAGAATTATTTTTAATGACTTGGCTAGGATTGTTTTTTTTTATTACAAAGTATTTTTACATCTGGAATAATTGCTGAAATCTGCAACCTAATGTCATCTTCATCATTCAATTTCTTTTCAAGATTTTTTGCATACATATATTGAAACATATGACTTTAGACGTTTCACAGCTCTTTTGGCAATTTCAGGGTATTCTTTTCTAATGTCAATCCAAAAATGCATAATATCAACTCGATTAAAATTTAGTTTCAATTGAGTGTCGGTCGATATATCAATTTTTTGTTCTCTTTCTTTTATTGGGTGATTGGAGGTGTCACAGTCTCGAGAAGGAGTCTAGATCCAAAATAATTTTTCTTTTTGAACAAGGAAGTATTCAAGAAATGTTTTTTGCGGATCTGATTAATATTGGACCAAACTAATTCTTACATTTTTATCGGGATTAGCGTTATCGTTTACTAAATTATTATGCAAATTACGAAAGCATTCAATATTATCTTTCAAAATGCAATCTGCCCAAAATTTCAATTTTAAAAGAAGGCCGCCAATTTTACTTCATACCTTGAAAATAGTGAAATAAGTGGACAAATAAATAAACGATTCTTCACCTGAGCAAAGAATGGAGACTTTTATGTAACCTAATGTGTCTCGGATAATGTAATGGAAGCATGTGACTTTTACGAATTTTATATTATCCATGAAATGTTTATTTATGTTTAATTTTACAATAGAACTTCCTTCAAGAATTCGTTTTTTTATAAAAATTAAAATATTACTAAAATTTTTGCGCTTTGATTAAACGAATAGTGATCTCTTTCGGAACCCCTGTCAAAGTTCCGGGAACTCAGTTTGGAGACTTCTGGTTTAGAGGTTTCTATGCCAAGTACAGCATCCCAGTGTTAGAATATCCACCTTATACGCCAGATCCTGAACCATGCGACTTGTATCTGTTCCCTAAGATGAAATCTGCAGTAAAAGTAACAAAATTTGAGTCCGTTGAAGCTGGAAAGAGAAAGCGGCTCGCGTCCTGAAGGAACTGACAGAAGGACTTCCAGCACTGTTTCGAACAATGGAAGATTCGCATGGAGCGTTGTAGGGATAGAGGAGGGATGTATATTGAAGGTGATAATAGATAAATATGTATGACAATAAAATAAAATGTTCTTCAGCGTTAGTCTCGTTATTTAATAATCACAACTTGTAGAAGTAAAAGTTCATCAGTTTATGCCAGCTTTACTGTAGTTTAGTGTTAATATTAATTGATTTATGAGGAGGATAAAGGAACACTGAAGGCTATTATCCCATGCTTTTTAATGTTATCAATGTAAGTATAATTTATTTCCTTTTTTTAAAATTTTGATTAATACTACATGCGACTTAACTTTCCTTAAAGGAACAATATTATTCATGTATTGCAATGAAATAGAAGTATTTCGAGAAATAAAAAATGATCAGTGTTAAATTCATTAAAAACGGTATGAGCTCGTTTAAAATAAACACCAAAAAAATTATTTTGCCAAAACCCAACCAATGAGTCGTTCTCTGCGAAGCGGCTGGCCGCGAAGCAAGTGTCTAACAATCGCGCCATGATGCGTGCCATTGCATTTTTGTTTTGGTGAATAATAATCCAACAAGGAATAGTGGGAGAGCGATTATTTTCTTTACTTTTATTTGCAGTCTCTACGCGCCAATTATACATTAAAAAAGAATTACACTATTTACAAAATATACAAGGCTTCTAAACAGCCCATACTTTGACTTAACTCGCCTGTGCGGTTAGGAAAATAGAATTACATCAAAACAAGAAATAACTCGCCTTACTCGGTCAAGATCCAAAAGTATTCTGAAATGTTACCCATGAACCCGTGCTCTCTCACTTACACGAAACAAGGCGCTCCCTGACGGTATCCAAATAATTTATTTCCAACAATTTTGTGCTTATTTCCGCAAGTAAATGTTTTAACAAGTATAGAAACGAAAAGTAACATGATTAGGTAATAAGACAGTGGAGTTGATAGAACTATTTTACTTCTAATTTCTAGTTTTAGGAGGCTAAAATGGATTGAAAAGGCAATTTTCTTTCAAAAAAGTAGGTGGTGTTTGCTCTCCCTCGCCCACTGATAGTAGATACGTAGTAGTAGTAGCAGAGAGATGGTGATATAAGATAGAGAATCGAATCAGTAGCAGATGACATTGAGGAGGAATCTGCAGCAAAGATAATAGATTAGGGGTTCATGTGTTAATAGGATGCTGGAGGAGATAACGGACAACTGATAAGAACTTGATGTTATTTGATTAAATACTCGTGAGGGTTGGTCCAACAAGCTCTGTAGATATAACGAACGTTGATCATCCTATTGAATAGTGGATTTATTGGGGGGTATATTTAATAATATTTTAATAATATTATTGTATTTTATTGAATAATGGCTATTGAATAATGGATTATCCTATTGAATAAAGTTTTTATTGGGGGGGGGGTATATTTATCTGACCGAAATTTATTAGAGACCTTTATTGGTTATGGAAGAATTAAATATAAATAATGAACGAGGGGAGTCACAAATGTGCCTCTAGGGTGGTGTGGAAATCTTGAGAATTAAGTCAGCTCAGGTTTCATCATTGTAACTTGATCGTAGTGGTAAACGATGAAGTCCGTTGCCAATAACTCTTGTGTTGCTTCAAAATGAGACATTTATAATCAATCAATGAATTACATGATATAAAAACTCAAAAAATGTTATTTCACCAATGTGCTAAGACATGTAAGGAATAGTAAATTTCTTGTACGTCTTCGTATATTATTAAAAAATGATCAGAAATGTTACTTAACGTAAAACTTAATTAACTTTCTTATTTTGGCCGTAATTCCGCGAAACATCTACTGGGAGACATAAAATTCATATTATAACACATCAATAACTCCCGAGACTAACATTGAAAACAACATTTTTTTTGCAAAATTTTTTTTTATTCATCAACATAACACCTTTTGTTAATCACCTTTTAGGGTGATACAATCGTTCCAACGCTTTTCCAAATTTTTTTTTTTTTTTTTTCCCCCCAAATTTTTTTTTTTCTTTTTTTTTTTTCGCAAGAAATCTTTTTTGTTGCGAGTAAATAGCGATAAACAGCTTTCTGAATCATCGACTCGTTGTTGTTTTTGTTCCATCGAAAGCAATCGCGGCACCCACTTGGAAAAAACCTTTTTCATGAAGGATAGTAAATACACTTCCATATGATATCTGTGTCATCTCAGCAATCTCACGGAGCTTCACTTTACGATCTTTCATTATAATTTTTGTCACTTCACTCACATTTTCCGGTGTAACGGCTTCCACAGGTCTACCCGAGCGTTCTGCGTCATTTGTGTCGGTACGACCCCGTTTAAACTCGGCAAACCACCGACAAATCGTTGCTTTTGATGGACAAGAGTCCGGGTAACATTTTTCAATCCATTGTTTCGCTTGCACGGTGTTTTTACCCATTAAAAAACAATGTTTTATCAGAACACGAAACTCGGTTTTTTCCATTTTTTAAACAAACTACAAAACGACTTTACTCCAACCTCGATAACTCAGCTGTTTCTGGTCCGATCGACTTAAAATTTTGACACGTTTCAAGCAAAGGTTAGTACTCTAGAAAGACCTGGTTACTGGTTTACTACGAACGCCATCTCTGGGTTAGTCTCGGGAGTTATTGATTGATGTGTTAGAGGCATAATGAAATACTTAAAGAATGAGGAAAGTGTAACAGTAAAAACACATGAATATGTCGCTTCAGGGCGGAACGAAGTAGAGAAAGACTTTATTGACAGAAGGATGTTGGTACAAAGAGTTGTCTGGTTAAGAAGGAGAACAATAAACCAAACAACCTTGGTAAGAGATATGGCCTTCCCTAACTGCAATGATATGGGTGTTTGCCCTTACTCAACATCAGATTATCTAACAGTTATTGGGGTCAAGGTTCCCATCCCTGAAGGATCATCTGTTTTAGTTCTCTGGTGTTTTTCGTAGGATAAGATTGGCATCTTCTTAAAGTGTCCCACACATGTTCACTTGTACTTAAATCAAGGGAGTACTTTGACTAAATGCATTTTATGGACATCTTTACTTTTCTGGTCACAGTAAACCGGGACACTCGTCGTATGGTTGCTGTAAGCAACTACTGAGCAGTGTTGCCTTGTGACAGTTTTCTATCTCTTTTCGCCTGCAGGGCAATATATCTGTCATAGGTCACCGCTGTTATCCTTGGCAGACCACCACCAACCCTTCTTATAACTGTACTTATCATTTGGAAAGCTTTCAAAGCTCGAGAAACATCCCTTTTTATCATTTTCAAGCTCTTGGGCGACACTCCTCCTCCAGTTGGCCTATAATTCTACGTCATCCTTAAAGACGTCTTGATGCTTTCTTGTAGCGGTACTGCACATACTTAACTTTGCTGAAGAATGTCCGGGAATGTGCGTTCCTTTTTACTTTTTGAGTCGCCCAGCATTACGCGCGCTAATTTCACGCGTTTTGCATGCTCCGACATCCCCTCCGATGTCATGGTGCTGATATTAGCATATGCAACACCTTTTTATTGAATTGGTTTTTAATTGTACTGGTCTCAAAAAGCCATTTTCAACAATTTCAGGGTTGCATGTTAAAAAAGGAATTTGTGTTGTATAAGTTTTCCACACTAGTGAACAGTACCGAATATGAAGCTCCTTAGCTTTGCGACGTGTATCTTTTAAAAATATGAGTGGAGCTTAGATTTTTGAAAGTGTTCTAATAAGAATATTTTTTATCATTCTACATACTTTCAAAAGAATTTTTAGCCTAAATGTTTTTTTTTCTCTCTCCTTAGTTGAATGTGGATACGATTTGTGAGATCGCGTAATGCATGTCTGCATTTAAAATACACTTTAAAAAAACATGCACTTTATGGTTCCAAAATTTTTAGGCTCCTATAAAGGATCTTTGTGCATATAGTGAACTAACAAGTGAACTTGAAAAATTATTACAAAGCATAGAATTGAAGGAAAAGTGTATGATAATTGATGAATTGAGTTATGTGAGATACAGAGCAACAACAGCCTTTATTATCTGTTCGAGATATTTGTTTTTTGTTGTATTGAGCACTCTGGTCTGCGCATTTTTGTCCCACGCAAAGGTCCTACAACCATAACAAATGTTGGGTGTTTCGCAACTCATTGGTTAAAGTTTAAAGGGTGATAGAAAACATCTAAATAAGCATTTTCTCCCAACAATGCATAAGCGAAGAGCAAGCGGTGAATTGCTAAACGACGCTGTAATGGAATCATAAAGCGTGAGTTTTCTTACACATCGTCATTTCTACCGTGGATTTTAGGAGACATGGTGTCGTACTGTAAACAGGAAATTGCCATAGCTTTAAAAATATTTCCCTTGCTTTCATTACTCGTAGGAAGCATGACTACGCACAGTAAACAGGAAAATGTCATGCCTCCTGAAATGTAGATATGACGATGTGTAAGAAAACTCGCGCTTCATGCTTTCAATTACAGCACTGTCTAGCGGTTCCCCGCTTTCTCTCTGCCTGTGTATTGTGGGGGGGGGAAATTGCTTGTTTAGATGTTTTTTCTTTTATCACCTCTTAAACTTTAGTCCCTGAGTTTCGAAACATTCTGTATACCTGATAATTCCGGTGGCCATGGTAATCTAATGGTTATGGTATCGGATTCGTTACCAGCGTTTTTCGTTCAGTCGTGGGTTCAATCCTTGGCTGCCAAAGACCCGCCGTGTAGCCGGGGCTGATACACTTTAAATCTGTCGGGGCCCAAAGTCCTTCCGTTGGCGTGGTGTGGAAGTTAGGAGAGGGTGTGTGTGACAGCTCAGGTATTGTCCTCGTCACTTGACCGAGGCTCAAAATTACGAAGTCTGTCACCAATATAGCCCTCGTGTTACTTCTAGTGCGACTTTAACAAAAACTAAACTAAACTAAACCAAACCTGATAATTCTGAGCCATGGCTAAGAGGCATTTGAGCTGGCTCCATTCTTCACATCCATATCACACCAATCTTTGAGAAATAGATTTCATGTGTTGTTATTATTATTATTCAGTAGGTAAATGATACTTACATATTCAGCATTTTGTGCTTTATTTATCAAAGGATATTATTATTATTATTATTATTATTGTATCAAATGCATACTACTAAGAGAATGTGAACGAATGTTGTTCTCTCGAAATTCGTTAAGAAGGCATTTTTTTCAGCCGTATAAAAAAGAAAATTCTTTTGTTTTATTACATTATTTCGTACTCTGTATTGCACGGAGTGTATAAAGTGCCTTTGTTGAAACGGGAAAATAAACCCCAGCAAACGACGAAATAAATCAATCATACGATAAAAACTTCACTTGGATACTTTACTAATTCCCCAGAAAAACAAAAATAGTAAACTAGTTCTAATCCCTAGGAAACAACGCGTCTCTTTCAACAGTTACAAAGCTTTTTGTTTCTGTAAAGGTTGGTGCTCTGCCAACTGCTTTTGAATTACATTACTGCCTCTTCAGGTGTTTTTGTACTTGCCTTTAACGGTCAAGTTTGAAAGCGCATGCATATTTTAAACTGTCCATAAAAGTAGGTATTTCGTGACGGTTTGTTGTAGAAGATTTCTGTTGCGTTTCAAATGAAGAAATGCTGAACCTAAATTTATGCTATACATAACGTTTAGTTTTCTAGGTTAGTTATCAAGACGAAACGTGATTCACATATATTAGGTTCAACGGAAACTTCTGTCTTTTTGTGCAGAGAAAGAAAATAACATGTGTTTCCTACATTTAGAAATGTTTATAGTGACATATAATTTCCATCGTAACTTATGATTTCTTGCTAGCAGGATGGTAATTAAACACCATTTTTTTTTAAAAAAAATACTTTTTCTTTAATTACGAAGAGCTCAGATAGTGCTTGGTTGACAGTTTTGATTTTATTTCTCTTCAAAAAATTTTGAAGGTCGAGAAACAGATGATAATCGGAAGACGTTAGGTCTAGGGGTTAGAGTGGATGCGACGGGATTTTCCAGCCTAGTTCTCCAGTTTTTTGCATTATCATGGAACTATATGATGTGCTTTCTACTTAATATAGTCAGTCTCTTTTTGTCAGTGCTTTATTTAAATAATACATTTGGTGACAGTATTTATCCGAATCGATCTTTTTGTTGGGGTTTCAAAGTTTTGTAATGTATTGGTCCTGAGATATCCTCCATATTCTACGTGACTTTCTCTTATTCAGGCTCAGGTTTGGCATAAAGTTGAAGAGAGAAAGTTGTCCGGGCTTCCACTGTGTACCTTTTTTTTAAAGATTTTCTTATAAATAATCCATTTTTCATCATCAGTTATCACTCAGTTCAAGAAAGGTTCGTTTTTGTCCATAGCAAACAAAAACGCTCAAATGACGACTCGTTAGCAAATAATTTCACCTAACTCATAAAGCACCTAACTAGAATATTTATAGACCTTTCCTAGAAACGACAGGAATTATACTGTACAGTAAATATTATTAAATGTATGAAAAATGTATTATTTTCTTCCCCTTCACAAATGGACGGAAATCTCCGGTAGACATTATTTATTAGATAACCAATGCTTATTTGTAGTAATCCATTAAAATATTAGTGCTCAACGAGAGTTTGTCTATTAACCTCTAGATCACCTGGACTTCATATGAGGCTCCTGCAATATTTAAACAAACAGTGATTTAAAATAATTTTTTTTCTCAATTTTTTCTCTTGAGTGTCCCCTCTTATCCATTTAATCCTCAAATGTGGCCTCAAACTGTTAGTATACCATAACAGCTGGCAACACCAATTTTAAAAAATTAAAATCTTTGATTTTGTGAAAGAAGGGAATGAAGAAATAACATCATTTGTTTGTTACTGTAATATACTTCTAAATGAGGTATGTAAATTTTTTTCCTTGTTATAAAACAGACATGTGTCTTCATATTTATTGGAAACTATAGTACCTTATATGAGGCTTAAAGTAACAAGTGGTTGTAAAGGCAACTTCATTAAAAAATAAAACTAAACAAATTTTAATAAAATTCCTTAAAAATAGTTTAGTATCATCATTTTTAATATAAAGCGAATAAATAGGAAGTTAACTTTGTTAAAAATTTAATTAAATATTATTTATATACCACATAAGTAATGCATCTCAAGACAGTAAAGGTAGGCTGTGTAAAATCATACCAGTATTAGACCACTTTTCCAGAGTATTTGCTGACAGCTACGACCCGGAAGAATATTTGTCAATTGGATTAAATGATAATTCTGTTCAAAGGAAGGTCAAACATCAAACGATACAAAAGAGGTAAAACACCATCCATGGAGAATAAATCCTAGGTGTTCGCTAGAATTTCTCCCCATGTTTATGTTTTAGAAATTTATCAAGGTGCAAATGCTGAATCTCAAGAATTTTGTAAATTATTTGGAGCAGTTGGAGGCGTTGAATTGAAGCTTTGTAAACTTATAGTGCATATAAATCACAAAATATTTTTCCACAACTTATTCACAACAATTCCTCTTTTGACGAAACTTGTTGAATGGAAAATGTTTCAACAGGAACAGTAAGTACAAATAAGTTTAAAAAAGCTAAAAATAAATTGAAACCTATCAATGAAATGAAACGTGATCCAAGAGGCATATTTTCCATTGCCACAAGTAAGGAAAACATAATAATAACAAGATGGTTTAACAACTCAGCTATTCATGTAGTCTTAACATTTCTTGGAACAAATCCTGTAGGATCGGTGAAAAGTTGGAGCAGGGAAAAAAAACGTGTTATCAAAATTTCGACTCTTGCTTCCATAGAAATGTACAGTAAAAATATGGTTGGAGTAGATCTCATGGATTCATTATTAGGTCTGTATAGTCGTAAGCTACGACATAAACAGTGGTACTTCTGAATTTTTCACCATATGCTTAATGTTTGCATCGTAAATTATTGTACCTCATGGAAATTAGAGCAAAAAGAAAGGCACAACAAGTACATTGCGGGATCCACCAACAATGAAACATTTAAAAGTGTAAGCTCCGGCTGAATTGAGAAAAGATGGTGGTGAGCATTATCCGGCTAAAACTAAGGGTGGAAATGATGCCAAGTGACTTTTATCCGGAAGTCTCAGGAAAACTAGATATATATGTGCTCCATGCAAGGAAGCACTATGTCCTGAGGGCTTCCAGGCTTATCACTCAAGATAATTTTTCTGATATATCTGTAATTTCATTGTATTAAGTAACAATTGCTAAAGTATCCTTTAGAACACTAAAACAAATATGAAAATTAGCTTAAATTTGTCACCTGTTGGTTTCCTTTTATTTTTCAGAATAGGTATGTTTGCAACCTTTTAAACTTACAAGCCTCAAATTTTCCACAATGGGATCAAGTTGAACAAATAATTTTTTTCTACATAATTTAAAATAAGAATTAATGTATGTTAATTCATAGAATGATTTTTTTTCTTCGATTTTTTCATAATTCGTGAGTGAGAAGGTTAAGTAACGAAGTACTATTAAAGACGGAACATCTTTCAAATGAGAAAAAAGATCTTATATTAATATATCATGATTTCACAGTGAAGTAGAGAAGTGCATACAATATTATGTTACTTATAAATTTTGTTTACATCTGTCAATATTTTTTTCAATCTGTACTTTAGCACCAATTGTATTTTGTAAAATTTTTTATATCTAATCCTCAAAAGGACCGTACCTTTCTTGGAGGCAAACTTGAATTCTTTTGCGCGTATTTTGAGAAACATGTTTCAAAATAGTGGGAGTGATTTCATCTATCCTTTAAATAATGGCAATTTTTACGTATTGCTTAGGATTGTGTAGATTAACTTTAAATATCCCCATAGAAAGTTAGGAAATACTCTGATAAAAAGAACGAAGTTCTTGGCTCAAAGAAGAGGGTGTTCGATGCCACATGAGTAACGAATCCATAGACGTGCTTCAAGATTTTGTTTTGGCGATCGACTCCAGAAATTTTGGTCACCCCTTTCTCCTGAATTGAACGATCTTTCATTGATATGAGTTCAAATTTATGAATATAATTTCCAAGCAATTGATGATCTGAGGAATACAAGAAGTCGCACGCGTTTCTCACGAACTCAACTTTGCCTCCAAGAAAGAGATGGCAATTTAAACATTTATAGAAAATATATACTCAAAATTTTTTTACGTTATGTTATAAGTGCCTTTCAGAGTTGGTATAAAAATAATTGTTTTAAAGGGATTTTTTTGTTGTATAGTAAATTCATGAATCGTCAGTAGTGCTGGAAATTTTAAGATAACTAGTATCTTTACTAAGAAAATGATTTTCACCACGAAGTAAAAAAAAGAATTTGCGCTTTTATTTTTTTACTGTTTCGTCTACAACTGATAATAAATATTAAATAAAAGTGAATTTTCCAAGATTGTTTTGATAGTGGTTAAGTGCGTTTTATTTTCCCTCTGTCATTAATAACGCTTAAATACCAATTGTTTTTGACAGAAAAATACTTAAATGCACCTGGAACACTCTCCATTACTCGCCAAACTCAGAGTCTCGTGTAATCCTTTTTCTTAAACTGAAATTGTCGCTTAAGACAGACTTCGCATAGGGCTTTGTTAAAGAATGGGACTCTTTTCTTCAGGATGAAAAAAAATGCCCCAGAACTAATATGATTTCGTTATTCTATAAAGATCAATATGTTTTATTTTTCTGTTAATTTCTGCTTACATCAATTCATTCTTTTTAGTTTAAAATGTGTCCCATATTTTGTTTTCTATATAGTAAAGTTGAACGAGTCTTTACTTTATATGTCAAAGGAAAAAACTGAGTTATTTACAGAATGTCTTTAAATTTTAAGGACACATCACATATACTAAAATGAAATATCGAGAAATGGATAATAGTAGATTTTTCCGATATTAAAATGAAAGGAAAGGATAAATTTTTAAATTGAATATTATATCAGTTGAATGTAATTAAAATAAAAACAAACGATACATTATTAAATGGAATATATTTAAGCTAAATGTAATTAAATTGAAGCCAACGATAAAAAAAAAATTGAAAAGTGATCTGGTACGCCAAAAGTGATCGAACTAAAACAATAGCCCCTTGATTGGCTAAAAAGATGAATGAATTACATTTACATGATAATTTAGACATTTTTCTATCTGAAAATGTATTTCCTGTTGTGCTCAGATTATTTGGCTTATGTTGATTGCTTGATTGGTTTTTTTTATGTCGCACTTAGAAGCAATACGAGGTCTGTTAGTGATGGACATAATTTTAAACAACGATCAAGCGGTGAAGATGACATTGCAGCGATTGTCCATTATTTGGTTCTTGTGCCGTAATTTAATTTAATATATCAAGCTTTTAGGGACAGAAAAATAATTTAAGAAAACTCGAGACTAAACGAGAGAAATGATTTATTATCAGTGCCTAATAACCTAAAGGCTCTCTCCGGTATTCCGCCCTAGCAAATGGTTCTCTAATTATAATTGAAAATGCATTCTCTCACCAAGATCTTTGCTCTTAACGTCTGAACAGTCTTTGATAGTAACCACATCCATTCCTTAAGATCGTCACAATGCTCTGGTTATCAGTTCTTGGATTGCATGCCTGCCTCACTCACTCACTCACTCACTCACTCACTCACTCACTTCTCATTTCCCCCTTACTTATATATCATTATTTCTGAATCACTTCTCTTTATTTCGAGTTGCATTTAATGAACACGATCACATTTCATTCTGGTTGGTCATAAATTGTTATTTTATCCAATTATGCTCAATAGAAGTCCCAGAGGTTAGTGAAGAGAACATCGCGAACAGCTCAACGTCACAACATTTGAATCAGTATTTCTCCACTTTTACATCCAAATCCCCCCACCTTTACAATTGAAGACATCGAGAGAGATATAATGTATCAGACCCACTACTCGGGAACTTTAGAGGAGTTCAAGACTGGAACCTACTTCTCGACGAAAACAACGCCGGCCGCGAACTGGCGACCATGACCCCTCCGCTACCGTGACCTCGATATTTAGTGAAGACAGCCTGTAAAGAATGTTTCCGAGTCAAAGAGTGAAATAAGGAAAGAAACGTCAAATAACTAGAAAGAATTGAAAGGAATTGCTCTGCTCCAGATTGGTGAAAAACAAAAATGCCTCGTTGCGTTATAGCGAATTCGGAATAATTTGAAGGAAATAAGCATTATGAATGTCAATTAAATACTCAACGGGGAACTATTTTGCAATTATTTTATCTATGTATAAATTGTAGGGTATATTTAGTTGATCTATCGAATCTCTAATGACGTGAAGGAAGCATATGATAAATGTAACAAAATTTATTTATATTCTGTCACACTTCTGTGAAATATTTCTAAGACAGAGATTGTTATTTTTTCTTCTATGGACTCCTTTCCAAATAGTCACGCGGCTGCGGTAGCCGAGTGCTCATAGTCGCGATTCCGTTAAAGATCTGTTAATTAGAGGTGAATACACATTTTGTTAATCAAGGCTCAACTTCCACTTATTCTAATTGTAAAGAAATTAAGAGAGGGGGGGACAGCTCAGGTGTTACCCTCGTAACCTGACCATGGCTTAAAATTACGAAGTCCGTCCCCAATAAACTTGTATTTTCAGGGGTGGCCAATTGTTTTGGATCGGGGGCATTTAGAGAAAATGGAGGCTAGTGGCGAGCTACATCTTTAAAAACGATTGCATTCATAAATTAACTTACCATTTCAGTAAAGGTATAAATTGTACCATTAAAATCAACAAATATAAATTAAATGAAATATTGGCAGTTTTATTCAATTTATTGCTTGTGCTAATTTGGTAGCATCTATAGATGCAAGCACATTTAATTTTAGGATAAGTTTAATGAGATAAATGTGCCTATCACACTTTTCTACATTTTTTTTTTTTGAAATTCAGGATTGAGATTGCTCGTTGAGGTTATCCTCACAGCCCGCAAGTTAATGTCTGTCAAAGGTCATCTGTATTTATTCTTGCTGATATTCAAACAAGAAGAATTTGCCCACAAATATCGAGAACTTTTTCGGGGAAAATTTCTTCATCCGTAGAAGTTTTTCAGCAGACAAAAATTTGTAAAAGTCAACGAATGTCACAGCACTAAACATTTCTTTCACAGTGTGATCTGACTGCATGACAATAAGTTCAAGATGCAGCTCTTCAGGTGTTGAGTCAATATCATCAGTGACGAAATCAGAGAGCGAATTGAATTTAGACTCAATTTTTTCATAGAGTCGTGAAATCTTCTTGTGACCTCGTTCCTTCAAACTCCATAGATGATTCTATTCTAAGCAGAAACACTTTCAGGTACTTTCGATTTTTCTAATAAAAGGGAAATGATAATTGCCTTCTGGTTGCCTTGCAAACAAACCTAGTTTGGCTTTGAATGATTTTACGTACAGGAAGGAAATCTAGTTTAAAGGCGGATTTTTCTAACTGTTTTCTTAAGTGCTACGTTAATAATTAATCAATTGACCCAGTTGGGTGAGACTCAACCCCCTTTCCACATGCATACGCATTATCCCTATGAATATGCATGAAATGACGCTGCAAAGGAAACGATTAGCTTTATCGAAAAAAATAAGCAAAAATATGTAACATTGCAAAAGTTCCCCCTTCGCATTAAATAACGATTAATAAGGAATTGTTGTTATTCTTAGTATTAATTAGATACAAAAGTAACTTTTATTTATAATATATTTTATATAAGATTTTATGTCTCAAACATACGTCAGTGAAAAGACGGTCTTCCGACTATCTTGAATATGTTCAGATATTTTTGATGACGGATACATCTTATGGCTACTGTAATTTATTGTAAATATCTAGAAGAGAAAGAAATACAATATCTTATTAATTATCATTGGAAAATAAAGGAAATGAATTGATTTTTTCTTATTTAGACTCAAGGACCTCCTAAATCGATCTAGGGCTTTTATAACTTCCCTGTGTTAAGATAAAAAAAATCAGCAGTTCACCAGCATAATTCAGTACCTACTTCTCATTGCTTTAAAATTATAGATAAAAATTTCAATTCCTAATCATAAATATAATTTGTAATGTAATCTAATGCATGAATACCTCTAATACAGCCAGTATTAAGTTTTCCAGATTGCTTTAAAGGCGGATAAAATATTATCTTTTTTATAAATTAAAAATATTATCTTTCATTTCGGAATATTTATTTCCCGGACATTACCACATCGTACGAACATTTTTATTAAAAACTTTTTATTTGTACAAGAAGTGGTGAAATATTTTAAAAA
The DNA here is from genome assembly GCA_019974015.1 of Nephila pilipes. Lineage (NCBI taxonomy): Eukaryota > Metazoa > Arthropoda > Arachnida > Araneae > Nephilidae > Nephila > Nephila pilipes. The sequence continues at coordinate 8,004 of BMAW01016910.1, read as the reverse complement.
AAATAACTTCTAAATCCATCTAGAAATCTTTTGAGGCTTTACTCACTTCCTTGTTTTAAAATGAATAAAGAAAGAATTTTTTTTATTTACATAATTCAGTAATTACTTCTCGTAAATTTAAAATCATTTATAAAAACTTAATTTCTCAATCATTAATATAATTTGTAACACGATCTAATGCAAGATCCTTTTTTCATCATCGACCTCCAACAACTTTAAAATTCTCTTATAGACCCCTCTATTAAATTGATAACAAAAGATAAAAATAACTTACCTATTTCTTAAATAAATTAAATCATTTAAGAAATAGTTGAATTTTATTTTCTCTTTTGATTTTGACAAAATTAAATTTTTATATAAATCAATGAGAAGGATGTGTTTGATAACTCTTGATTCGATTAGTAATATTTGGTTCAAAATTTGTTAATTTCAATCTTATTTCGCCTCGGAGCTCCATATTCTATTTATTTCTCTTCTTTGTTAAAATAGAATTAACATGACTGAAGCCTGATTCAACCATACATGAGTTTGAGAATGCAATTAAAAATTAAAAATTGAATATTCATATTCGTACAAAATTTACTCACAGTTAAGTTATTAAAAAAGCATCTTTGCTTCAAGGTCAACTAATAATTCGATGACTTCGTCTTGCATATGACTGTTGTTGTTTTCAACATGAGCAGAAAGTGGCGCGATAGTCCATTCTGGGATATCTATATTTTTAATATCCCCAAAGCGTAATTTAAAATCAAGGCTTTATTTTTGGAGATAATTTGTGTGTTTTTCCAATTCTACGTCGGTTACATCCAATTGTCGTAAATTTCAAAAGTATTGAAAATCTTCACATAACACACACACAAACAATGAAGATGTAAACAATTTTAATTTTACTAGAATGCTTAAAATAATTGTTTGTGCTTGAATTGATGTAGTATTTTTACCTTGTTGACGTATTTGAATACCATTGAACTTCTCAAATACATCGGCCAAATAAGAAATATTGTTATTATTATTATTTTTTTTGCAATTCGTCAGTCAAGACTTTATTTATTTCAGTAATAAATTTTAATTTCAGTAATAAATTCTGTTTTATTTCAGTAATAAATTCTGTCATTGTTTAAGCAATTCAACAAGTTTTTGTAAACATGCACCTCTTGACAAGTATCGCATTTTGGTGTGTAATAATAATTGGTTTGATAGTTCATCATTTTCCTCGCAAAGCTTATCAAACAGTCATGATTTAAGAGGTCGTGCTATAATTTGGGCCATCTTGTAACAAAACGGTGCAAGAATCGTTTCTCACAAGTCTGAGAACTCTCTACAAAACACGCATACTTTAAAAGGTAAAAAAAAGCTAAATAATTATTTTAAAAAATATGTAGGAATAAGAAATAAAATAAAGCTATAATCTATTATAAAAACTTTACTTACTATATTATAATTATAAATGGAATTTTAAACGAAAAACTGCGTTGTTGTCCATCAATTTGCGATTCAATAGCAATGACATTCATTCATCGACCCGTAATTATACTATATCGACCCCCGGTAGTCCATATAGAGTACTTTGCCGACCCCTGATCAAATGTATAAATACCTCGAATTTAGTTGGTAGTAAGTAGTCCATGTTGCTTTTAAAATCTTATGACTTTATTTCCGAAAATCTATTTCTTTAACTACCGCATCGTACGAATAATTTCATTGAAAACTTTTTGTTAATAGAAAAGGTGAAAAAAGATAGGGATATCAGATTTTTGTTGAGACGTTGAATCAACGAGAATATTAGAATGCCCGTGTGTCTAACGTAACTTAATTAATAATAACTAACACGATTTTATTTAATCTTAAAAATTACCCAATGGTTTTGCGATGTGCTTTGAAATAGTATCTTCATAATTAAAAAAAACCCTCAAGAATATGGACTTTTAATATACTTATTTCATTTGAATATGCTTTTATTATTCCTGAAATCGTGTACATTCATAAATGTCACTACAAAATGTAAAACTTAACTTCGCAAATATATACAGCAAGCTCTTTAATATGGTACACTCGGGTCCAAGGCCGTGACCGGTTAGCCATTATACCGGATTATCGACCGTCAATGTAGTTTTAATGAAAATACTACAAATGAATCGCTCTAGATAAAAATTTAAACGGTTAAAACGCGTGTTTGTACACATTCTGGGCCCTTGCAGACAACGGCGAATACAACCAGAAAAAAAATCAAAGGAAAAGCAAAATTTTTCATTTCTTTAAAACTTCATCACATATAACTAAGTTTGTTTATTTTTTATTATTATTCAAGTGCTTATTTAGTCCTTAATTTAAAAACAAACTGAAGATTAACTCAGGGATTAAATTCAAAATGAGAACTAATACAGTACGATACGAGTATATAGCTCGGTCCTGAAGTAAAGCAAAAATAAGTACTAGCAAATTTGGTTTTGATTTTCTGCTCAGTGTTATTTTGTGTGTGCGTGAAATTATGACGGGGGGGGGCAGCACGTGGATCCTCTAATGTATGTAGACGATATAAAAATCAGACAAAGTATTTCGTCATTCTGGCAACTATAAAATTAAATTCACACATTAAACATGATTTCATTGAATATTCTTGCATTGATAAAACCACAGCAAAAAAGAAAAACTAATGCAGTATAATGACAGTTAAAACAAAATATGACTCTCCACTTCAATCACACGCTTATGCTTATTTGTTTTACTGGGACGTGAAAAACATCTGCTGGGCTGAGAGAACATTCTTCTGTAGAATGCACTGTACATACACAGCATACACAGTTATTTTATTGTGTAAACGGCATATGTAACCCACTAGAGACCAAGAAAAGTTGTTCTAAAATGAAACCTGATTGTTACGATTAACACTGCCAGAAAATGCTGAAAAATTACGAAAATATTGCTTGTGTCGCGACCCTAGCGATCAAGGTCAACAAATTCCCAACTCCTCACGAAAAAATACGAAAGCGAATGGCTCTATTGATGTCGGATTATGGAATAATCCGAGCCATCGAATGTCGAATTAAAGATCGTTTACTATATAAACTTCCAAATGTATTTGTGGATAAAAGCATATTTGTGTCATTAACTTCAAAAATCAACTCAAATATTATAAAATGATTAAGATAATTTTATTATTATTGCTTAAAATGTTTACATTATTTTTCCACATCGTATTTTTACTTTTTGAATTTAATACATTTGAATTACATATATTTTTAAGAAAAAAAAATATTTGTCAATATTTTCATATAAATATTATATAAAAATATTTATTTAAAAAGTATTAATTGCCATTTTTTGTCAATCATGAGACGAGATGAGAAAAATCACTTTCATAAATTTCATACGAATTTAAAACTGTAGTTTTGAAGGTACCGTTTTTTCTTGAGGGATGATATCATACGATTTCGGCACCGTTCTTGCCCGGTTGTTTAGTTATGACAGGATCAAAACCATATCCCGCAAAGTCCAGAATTCTGAACCTTGTATCTCTGCTGAAACACCTGTGGGAAAAAAAGAAAGAGAAAGGTTATATTTTCACCTGAAATGAACATGTTTGTTCCCTTAACCCTTATTATAACGCCCCTGCTTCGTTACTAAGGTTTTGAGCCATTGAAATACAATAAATGTTCAGTCAAGAAAAATTCAATTAAGAAAATTAAAATAGTTTTATTCAATTCTATATGATACGTGGTGCTCCACGATTATCGAGCAGTGATTATTAATTTTGGATAGTACCTGTTAAACTTTTTGAATTCACAAATGAAGAATACATATTACAGAATGATGAAGACTTAGCAGGATCACAGAATACATATTGTTCAGAAATGTCAACGGTTCATACGGGAGGAAAGGGCGTTTTATTTTTCTTTCTGGTGACCCTTCACTCCTCCCGGCGAATCATAAAAACAAGGTTTATCACCAATATTACACATATTTCTTGCAGTCAAACAAGCGATGCACACAGAAAAGACACAGCAAAAACACATACACACTTATTGGAGAATTTACATCACCAAGAACGAAATCAACCACTATTTGTAAGGACACCGCTCTATCATCTATGCTCCTTCTAAAAGGTATGTAAGTTTCTATTAAATATTAAATTTTTAATTACAATCGACAGAATTTAATAAACTTATAGTTACACTTAATATCATTTTGAATGTAAAATAATATCAGTATTAAGAACTTAATTATAATAGATATGATTAAGAATTAGAATCGACTTAAATTTAGAACAATTTTTAAAATAAATTTTTCTTTAAATGTAGTCATGTGCATATTAAAATGAAAGCAGCTAAATTTTGTATTAGTCATTAAAATCCATTTGGAAGAGCAAAAATTAGGTAATCTAAAACTTCAAAAATAAATAAATAAGTAAATAAATAAATAAATAAAACATTAAATTCAATATCTAGAACATGTTAATAGTGAAATCTGTAGATTCAAAATTTATCTTTTTCTAGATAATAAAGAAATTCTGACATACAAAAATGTTTATATAGATAACATACTCTTATCAATGAAGTAATTCAATTTGAAGGAACTTTTGTTATAATTTATAATGTATTTTTATTTAGGTTTTTTATAAATTATTTCATTAAAAGAAATTTTAAAGGAATTTTTCCCTCGAAACAGTTTTGCGTGGACTTTGAGCAGATTATGGCTTATGATTGAATTAAAATACTTGCGAAGGAACCTATTACTATAAGAATTAAAGCAAGCAAACAAGCACATATAAAAACAGCACTATAAGCATAGTTAAGTAAGCAAGCACAATAGATTATTTCGAATCTCCTTCTCTGTTTCTTACAGAATAGTTTTCTCTCTTTTTTCACTGCTCTTCAATTGTGAATTAAATCTCTAAAAACTTCCAGTTTTCTTTTTTTTTTTTTTTTTTTTTTTTTTTAAATAAAGGCAAAATATTTTGTTTTCCTTTTAAAACTTCGAATTCTCATATTTTTGTGGATTCATTTTTATAAATAATTAGTAGTCTACAAGATATAGACATTAGAATCTGTTTAGATGATCAGTTTCAGTTTGTAAACATGGGTTATTCGAGATACTTCTCTCTGACTAATATTTGGAATTTATTTCTGATTTTGTATTTAAATTTTCAGCCTCTTCCCAATAAAATAAAACGTAACGGAAAAAAAATTAATTTTAGATGTGGAGTGAATAGATATAATGAAGACGTATATAAAAGCGACTGAGAATTTAAAAGAATAATATGGTTACGTTAATAGGAAGAATGTTAGTGTGAAATGCATGGGAGTCTTCTGGCGTGTATGGTTGATTTATTGAGGTTAGGAGTCAACGCTATTGTTACACTTGAATACTTGAAGGAAATACGCGCATCGTATTCCGATAAGTGTATTCTTTGATAATAGAAGTTGTCAGTACTCGATCAATAAAAACTATATTAAAATTAACCCTTTTAAATACTTTGGCTGTATTTGAGTTTTGATGAACTTTAGAGCTTGTGATTAGAGTAATCATTAAGATGACAGACGACACGGGTGACACACAGGATATTGACTCAAGTTGAATCACGCATCTTTGTTTTTGTCAAAACTGATTTCGTAATCAGGAAAGATTTAGATAGAAATTTTCTCCTAAATTTTCGTATCGATAGTATTTGTGTGTTTACTTTTTTCTCTATGCACAAAAAAATTAACGAATAGATTTGGAGAATTTATCAAAATCCAACGGTAAAAAGAAGTAGAGTGTGTACACATAATTAGTACACATAAATCCTCTTATTATCCGGAACTCCATCTTTCTGGACTTGCCAGTAAACCGGCGTTTTTGCACAGACAGATAAGCCTTACAGACATTATTTGATCCTTTCTACATCAAAAGAATAATGTAGCTTACTAATACAAAAACAGTACATTATTTGCAAATTTAGTTATTTCGTGTGTTTGCATTTTATTTAAGTGTACTCTTATTATTTTTATACAATAACGCATAGCTTTTGGCGTTTAAATGTGTCATTAATGGTATTCCTACGTTTTAATTAATCCATTGGTTCTCTGTTTTGGTATCTGCCACATTACCGAGAGAGTTCTGTATTTAGATAATTGACAACAGAAGTACCGGTAGAATTGACGTCTGTACCACTTTGCTAATTCATAACTCGGGGAACACGTTTTTAGGATTCAGTTGGAATAAATTACACATTTGATCGAAAAAAGAAAAGTTTTATTACTCTCTTTTTTTTTTTCCTTTCACAGTCGTACTCCGCTACAGTAAGCTAAAGTTTATGACCAAAGAGGTAGCCGATGAAGTAAGCGGCATCGGTTTTCTCCCCATGTAGTGAATTAAAACTTGTACTTTTCATTTATTTATCTGTATCCCATGTTATGTGCCTGAAGTCTTTTCTCTCTCTTTTCACATTTTCGACGCGTTTTTATTTTCTCATCTGAATGAAGAAATTCAAAAGAAACAGATGTAATCTAGAGATTCTATTGCAGAAAAAGAATGCTCGCATAGTGTAAGAAATGCATCTGAATTACTTAGGATTTTTATCCATCAATTCAATTCAAATTATCACGAATGGTGAAATCTATGAAATACTTTTGCTTTTTTTGCTTCGCTTCATTGACCGTATCTGAATGACCTGGGAATGTAAAGAAGAGATCTATAGTTATAATAATTACCCGAGTAAATTAATTGTCTAATGGTATATTGAATATGTGAAAGTAAAAAATTGCAAAATGCTATATTAAATGTCTGGTTATGCAGTAAGTACCGCTAATAATCTCATCAAAGGGTTTGAAGCTCACTTAACGCTCCATAGCAGATACAGAAAAAGTATACGCCTTTGGGTAAATAATTTCTCTAATGTTTTCTTCCAGACGATAGTTGACAACGGTGGCCTAGTGGTCATGGTCGCGAATTCGAGGCGCTGTTTCCGTTGAGTCGTGGGTTCGAGACCTGATGCCACTAAATATCCACCGTGTTAAGGAGGCTGATGTACGTTAAATCTGGTCCAGGTCCCAAGTCCTCCCGTTGTTGTGGTGCGGGACAGTATAGAGGAAGGTGCTAGCTCAGACGTCATTCGCGTCAATTGATCGTGGCTCAGAATGATGGGTCCGTCACAAATAGCAGACGAGTTGCTTCTCGGAGTGGTACTTCAGACGTAATGTAATGAGATACAGCTTAATGCATGCAATTTAACATAAACAATGTATTAGATGGAAATTTGAACAGGTTGAATGTTTTTAAACAGTTTTGGGTACAAGTATTACATGTCATTTACGCATATTACGAATGATGTTACGTGTCATATTTTACATTCATTTCATTTTTATCTTTGATCCCTTGTAAAAAGATTTTGCCAAAATATGTAATAGTGAAATTTTTTTGAAATAAAAATTATTACTATGAATTAGTTTTAACATAAACTCTATTCTTTGTGAATTCTGATGCAAAATCCCGTATCTAATTTAAATTAAAAAAAATACGAAATGATTAAAAACTAAGCACTTTACTACTTTTTCAAACCTTCACATAATTACTTAGAATATAATTATAAGAAACGAAATTGTAAAGTAGATCCCAAATAAAAACATGGTTTTAATAATCAAATAACATGCTATGAACACCTTTTAAAATTCTTTCAATGCTGTGATATACAAAATGAAAAAAATATTGCTTAGGTTAAAAAATGTATTTTGTATGTATTGTAGGTTAATTTTTGTTTTCATACCTTATTATGTTTATCTTTTTTTTATTGTAAAATGAAAAAAAATTGTTGTCTTTCCCATTTGGTGAGTCGGTAATTAAATAAGTTGAAAAAGAAAATTATTTAAATTTGTATGAGAAAGCTATTCTAGAAATGCATTTTAGATGCAATAACATAAAATATTTAAGCATACTTGAGGAATTTTATTTTTAACTTTTATTTTTTGCAGTTTTTAAGGCTGTTTTCACCCAAGACTAAGACTGTCAAACCCATCTCACATAGGGAAT
>BMAW01016902.1:111928-128213 GCA_019974015.1 Nephila pilipes | reverse complement strand
TTTTTCGAAATTTGTAGTTTTGAGACACTGTCCATATTAAATGAAGATACAGCATATGTACCTAAAGAGAAAGCTTCTATATGTACAAATGGGGGGGGGGTTGGTACAAGAGACAATATCACGTTATTAACACTCTTATTTGGGTTTTGGGTATAGCCCTACAGACACTTGCTCAATAGTTCTGGTTTGTACAAATCCCTAAAAATGGATTTCATAACCTTCCCAGCAGCAAAAGGTAAACTGTTTTTATGATGATTTGCTTTCCCAAGCAATTCTCTGCTTTTTTTTTAAACTTGCACCTGATTCAGCATCTGATGGAGGCAAAATCCATGCTGAGGTTTTTCATCGGTTGACAGTTTGTTTAAAAATAATATCCTCACGGCTTGTCGCATACCTTTTACACTGAACAAGTTTCTCCGTATGGCTAGACCGTAATAGGTTTGCTGGCGGTCAAATTCTGCCTCTGTCAGCCTGTTTTTACCAGACAAAGGTTTTCCACCTGAAAGTTATTGGCTTCTCATCTTTGCTTTCAATCGCCGAACACGTGTTCCCATTCTCTTCATTAAGGGACCAAGGCATTCTAATTTGGTTATTGAACACTGGTCCTCATACTCATTGTACTTAACAATGGAATCCTAAATCCTCAAGTTCCCGTCTCCAATTTTGTGTATCGAACGTTGTACTTCAATTCAGAACGGCGAAAAATTGATAGCGTTCCCGTCACCTCCATTTTGCCACTATAACCTTCAAAATTTCTTTTGCAGTTTTGAAGATGGTTAACTTTGCTTGGACAAACATAATGTTTTGATAACATTTCGATATCATTTACTTTACTAATATCCACATTTGAAACGGTTACTGCACCATTCTTTGAAAAAAATCCTCGTTTCTGCCATCTACCATCAACCGCAACAGCAATGTCTCTTTCTCCTTCATCTTCTGACATACTCTCTTTGTAAGTTTCTCTTACTACTTGCAGTAAAGTATTATTAAATTTTGAAAATTTTTCAAGGGAGATTCATAATGCCGCAAACCATTAATGCAGATTCAGCCCCTTTCCCTACGCATCGCATGGCATAAACTAACCTATTATTTACTTCATTATTATTGCCACACTACTTTGAATTGAAGAAAATATATTTATATTTACAGGAAGGACATTCTAAATCAATCTGAATAGCTTCACCACGGTTTTCCTCATGTAGTAATAATCTAAGTCCAGGTTTACCATAGTTTAAACATTTCACAGCTTCAAAAATGCACATGCTGAAAGATTGATATCCATCTTAACATTCATAAAAGCAGAGTAAGTATCAATCGAATATGATGTATTCGTATTTTTCACTTTCTTTTCACTGGCAGATATATATATATATATATATTTTCCTTGGAATGGTTGGTTCCATCATCATAATTTCCTGTCGTCGAGACATTATATTCACTCACTTTTTCACACCTGCCTTTATTGAAATGTCCTTTTCTCTTTTTAAAGACTCTTGTCTTGGATCTATGTATGATAAAACAAATAATTAGAATGATTTAGTTAGATGTTTTATTACAAACACTAACTAAAAAGAACAAACTCGCGGTCGATCTAAAACATGCTTATGCAAGTATGAACAAATCTAAATATCTTTCCGTAACAGATACAGTGAAACTTCTTACAGGTTAATGAAGAAAAAAAAGGCCCTGTTTATAATGAAAGTAAAAGAAGTTTCATTTAGAGTCACACATTGAACTACATCCAAAATATAGTGCGTAGTTTTCATATTTTGCCCTTCAAATGGGCGTGGCCCATTTCATTGATTATTTAAAACTAAGTTTTTGAAGTTTGTAACAATCATAGAGATTTTAAAAAAGTAAAAATTTATACAATTTGGAAATGAAAAAAATCTCAAATCGTCTTTTTTTTAAAAGATTTTGACGTTCCAACACTTAAATACATGAATGAAACAAGTTAAAGTTAGTACAAAAACTTGCAAGTCCCTTCGGAAATTGAAAAAAAAAAATCTTCATTTAGTCGGATTCGAATTAAAAGACTCAAATTGACAAGATTTTACTATACTCATCATTTTAAACACTGATGTATTATTTATATTTTATTAAACACTGATGTATACTACGGATTTATTCAAACAAAACAATTTGAATAATGTGCTCAAATAAGCTAATATTAATACTTTAGGAAAGTCAGAATATAATATTAATATCCGAACATATTTATGTACGAAAGAAACTATTTCTATCATTGGTTTTTATTCTAAAACATTTGACGAAGACAGAATGAAGAATTATTTTCGAAGGCAAATAAATTTTTAATACGAAATAATTTAAAATTATATTCAATATATTTTATTTAGTTCATAAACGTAAACATTTGTTAAATTTGAAAAAGTAATAAATTTTATCGAAAAATAGGATAAATTTTTAGTGAGCTTGGTAATCATGTCTGATTACTAATTTCTCGAAATTGCCGATACCAGAAAGCATAAACATTTTTAAGTTGATATCTCTAATTATCTTTCACAATGAAAAACTGTTTATTAATTTTTAGTGGGTGCAAAAAGTAAAATTATTATTACCAAAGCTAAGCATTGGAAATATGTTTAGCAAAGGTGTATTAATCGTAGTAAATAAATTATGTTTAATGTGTTTCAAGTGTTTTGGGCAATATTCATTAATTTGGATGTGATGTCATTTTAATCTTTATTTTTCAAGCTTTTAATTTCCAGAGATAGATGATCCTTTTGCAAAATTTTATACTAAACGTAATTTTGAAAATTTTATATGAAAAACATAACATATAATCTTTAACTGCTAATAATAAAAAATTCTTAATGCTTATAAAATGTTCTTATATAAATTTTAACCATAATTATTTTTGCTTGTTGATAGTAACTTAAAATAGAAATAACCAGAGATTATGTAGTGAAGAATTAATGTAAATAGTTTTTATATTGATAAATATTCTAAAAATATATCTTAATTTATAATTCAATACATAAAGTAGTTTGATTATATAAAAAAAACAGTATTGAAGATAATAAGCAATATGTATACAAAGATATTTTGAGCTTTACCTAAAACATTATAGAAATGACAGAAAATACGTCCAAATGAACAATTTTTTGATATAAAAATCTTGATTTTAATCCATTTAGTGAACCAAAAAATAGTTCAGTAACATAATACAATTGGTGGCGTAACAAAGAAAGCAAAGCATTTATAAGAAAATTTAAGGTGCCAAAAACTATTAAAATATACATGATATTTGTGAATCACAAAATGGTAGAGTGACAGAATTGTAAAAGTAAAATACAATCAATGATAGAGAAAGAAAAAGTACAAATAGGATGAATGGATAACTCCGACTACAAATAGTATTTTAAAACGCAAGTGAAACGTTTTCCGCTGATATCTCCAAGATAACATCTCATTACATAACTTATTATATATTATAGTAGAAGTTTTTTTAGTTTAGTTTTTATTAACGTCACACTGGAAGCAACACGAGGGCTATATTGGCAAAAGACCTCGAAATTTTGAACCTCGGTCAAGTAACGAGGACGACACCTGAGCTGGCACCCCCTCTCCTAACTTCCACACCACGCTAACGGGAGGACTTTGGGCCCCGACAGATTTAACGAGCATCAGCCCCGCCTATATTATAGTAGAAAGAATGACGAATGTTACAATGGAAGAATTGGTTGATAATGCATTTGATATATAGAAGTACAAGGTGTTTTGTAAGAGGATTAAAACTAAAAGATATTTAAGTAAGGAATTAAAAAAATCACGTAGTTCTACACCTCATTCAGATGCCGAGCTCGCCTAGGGATCATAGTCGTAGGCACGCGGCTGGCTTTGTATTCGTCGAGTCACTGTTTTGAGCCCTGATGTTATACTAAAGACCCGTCATATGGCAGGGCTGATGCACGTTTACTCAGGTCGAGGTCCCAAGTCCTCCCATCGGCGTGGTGTGGATATTTGGAGAGGGAGGTGCAAGCTCATGTGTCACTCTCATCACTTGATCGAGGTTCAAAATATTGGGGTCCTTCATCTTTGTTCTCAGTGTGACGTCAATAAGCAATCGCTCCATTTCACACAATTTTCAGTTGTTGTAATAAGAAATAATTATCCAAAAACGTATGGTTTTCTTTCTTGTATTATATTGCAAGTAATTTTGCTATATTAATAAAAAATCACTCACACTCCTCACCTCATTTATTGTTCTTCACTGTCGGTCAAGTACTAGTCGAAACAAGCACGCTGACTATCTAAGTACAGGGTACTGGATGGTTACAATGTACATGGACAATGAAAACGTGCTCTGCAGTATTTTTAAAAATCATTTTTGACAAAGGCATGAGTTAAAGCTTCTTCAATGAACGTAAACTAAATATAAATTTGTAGAGACACCCATAAGATAGGAATGCATCATAGGTTCAAGACAAATGCTATAAATGAACATTACTCTATTTCATAATTACCAGCATTGTTTCTATTCAGTGATGATACCTCTCTTAAGCCAAGATTGATTGTGATTGTTTTATAAACTTCGCACTGAAAAGTAATACGAGGGCTATTGGCTATGGAGTTTGAATCTCGGATCAATTGACAAGGACGGCATCTGAGCTGGCACCTTCCTCTACAAGCTTTCACACCCCGCCAACGTGAGAGCTTGTGACCTCAACCAGATTTAAAGTGCAACAGCCCCTCTACAAGGCGGGTCTTTAGTGGCATCAGGCTTGGAACCCAAAACTCGATGAAAACAATCATGACCGCTAGGCTACCGCGACCGCATTGAAGTCTGTAAAGTATTTTAAACGTACACACTGAGGTGTTTGGACTCATAAAAGCTCTCATGTCTGTAATACTCATAAGAAGTACAATAGTAGCTGTCACTATATGATGAGTTGTTATTATAGGTGATTGTGTGCGTGTGTGGTGTGTATATAGATGTATGTATGTGTATATAGATGTATGTATGTGTATATAGATGTATGTATGTGTATATATATATATATATATATATATATATATATATATATATGAGTAAAATGATTATTAGTTATAAATAATAGGGTTTAATTTTAATATATCTCTCAAACTAAGAACTTGCAGTATAACATCATATGTAAAAATAAAAATAAGAGAAAATGAGTATTTAATTTAATTGCAACTTCTATTTCCATTCTCTTAAATTGATTATTTTTTTTTCAAGTAATAATTTACTTGCATTATATCTATAAAATAAGAATTTATAATAATATAATAGGAAAGATAAACTCAAAAGTGTATTTATTCTTTTTGCTTGATAAAGATAACAATTTAGTTTTTTAATTCGTCTGATATTCGTATCTCCCAGAGTGTGTGGGGGGGATATGTAAGACAAAACCAAATTTTAATTATTTGGGTTTTTTGAGAGACTTAATTCAATTGTTTAAAACAAAGTCATATTTTTTGTTATTTCCTTAAAAAAATTTAATTGTTTTGATTTAATATTCAATCACAATATTTCACAAAAAGTAAAAAAAAATATTAATAGTAACTTTTTTAAAAAAAAAAATTGTGGATTTTATTTAATTCTTTTAATTTCTTTTTCTGTAAGATACTTCTTCCAATGTTTTGAATAGAACACCAAAGTGATTTCTCTCTTTCCTCTCTCTGTTTTGTTAAATGATTTATAACTAGGTTATAATGAAATTTGATTAAAATAGAAAGGAGAAAAAAATATACAGAAAAAATAGTTTCAGACATTGCATTGATTATTTAAAAAATCAGCTTTCAAAAATCTTTATATGAAAAAATGTTTTATTTTATCTTCTATTAAAATATTAAAAGTTTTCTACAAAGCTACGTTTTATAGTTAAAATATTTTTTTTATGAAACACTTAGTTCAGAAAGGTTGTTATCAGAGATATCTTAAAACTTTCAAAAATTTTTTAAGAATTCTGACACATTTAATCATAGATTTTTTTCACCAAATCGTTTAAAGAACTTATTCAATATTGAAAAATCTTTTCGTAAAGCCCAAAGTTTGCTTAGAAAAAAAAAATTATACGAATCAATAATTACATTTTTATTGCAATGTTGAATAAATTTTATCTTAATGAAATAAGATGCAAATTATTTAAATAATTAGGAAAATCATAATCATTCAAATTGAAAGAGAGAATCCCTTTCTAAGATATTGAATTATGAGAAAAAAAGTGTATGCGATAAATTACTGATGAAAATAAGATAAAAAATAAGTTTTTATATTTTAAAATTACTATTACACATGACAATAAACTAAAAATATACCTATATTATATGATTTAAAACATTTTGTATGACTTAAAAGGAAATATATTAATAATACTAGAACATTTTTTTATTTACTTTGGTTGAAAATCTGCCAACAATCTATTTTAAGCAATTAATATATATTTTTATTTGTACTATCGTGTTATTATAACTTAAAGAAAATTATAAATTGAATTAGTGTGAGAAAAAAAGTGGTAAGCGATAAATTACTGATGAAAATAATATAAAAAAATATTTTTTATACTTTTTAAAAATTTACTTAGTATTGCACATGACAATAACCAAAATATACCTTATAATATCTGATTCAAAACATTTTGGTATGACTTAAAAGCGAATATATTAATACTAGAAATATGGATGCTACTTTGGTTGAAAATTCAATCAATAATCTTTATCGATGCAAGTAGTAACATTTGATAATAATTAAATTGTTTTAATTCAGCTTTTCCATAACTAATAATTAAAGCAACTCTGAGAAAAAGGTTTTTGGTTACCAGGCTAGTATCAACCTATCGATTTAGTGTCAACATTGTTCTTAATCCATTTACAATTATTGTAAATTATACCAAATTTAAAATAGACGTTTCCACCGATTTTAAAATATGTTGTTGTTTATCTTAGATTCTTCGATAAATCACATCTCTTTTTTTTAAAACTATCATTTTACAATATTGAAATTCTTTTTAATGAATTATTTTTTATTGAAATACTCTTACATAATATTTAAATAATTTTTCTGATTTTCTTAAACTGTAACAGATCCTGAAATTATAATGGTAATAATTTATTTTCAAAATATTCTCAAAAAATCAAATAATACTTGTAGCAAAATATTGAAATCGATGATAATAAATAAATATGTATAAATACTGTGTAATGAGGGTATTTTTTTCAAGTTATTTGTACTGCAATGATTTATAATTTAAACGTCACATTTTCAAACGAAAAGTACAATATGATTGGGAAAATACCAATTGAATTGTTTTGACTTGATTTATACCACAATCTATGTAATTTAGAATTAAAAAATAAAAATTTTATTTATTCTAAATATAATAAAAGTACGTATCTATAAATATGAAAAGATAATAAATAATTTCATTTGTTAGAAAATTTTTGTTACACAATACATTTTGACCAAAATAACATGATAAATAGTAAAGATTCACAGATACATCTAGATAATTTTCTTAAAAAATATAATATTAGATATACTTATAAAACCTGAAGAATACCCTCAATAAGCATTTTAATGTCATTTCCAATGATTTAACTTTGAAATATCAAAACTGATGAATAAAATTAGATTTAAATTTTTGAGTTCTTGTTCATCTTTTAAGAAGCAAGAATAACATACCTGCACAAAATGAAACAAAAAAGTTGAAAATACCATTACCTTCACTCTTCTCGTATTTGCAAGTGAGTACAACTGGTAGTCCTTAAAAGATATGAAGTACTTCTTTACTGAATGTTGAATGGGAGCAACATTCAACATTCATTAATTCAAAATAATCTCATTATAAGTAATTTCCTCAACAATTCTAATCTGTATAGTTTCATACCCCTGTTCTTGAGCTTTTATAGAATGGCCCCCACTGGAGAAGAAGGTATCCGTAGACAGGCTATCGAACTTATACCACGTGCTTCACTTGTGGTGCGAAACCCACTCGGTAACAGGAATGTGTTTAAAATTCTACCCACATTTGCTTATGGTGCACACTTGAAGATTTATGTTCAGAAATACAATATCACACATGCTCTTCATCACAAAAAATATTCATTTATCAATCTGAGAATCGACTCCTCTTCTTGAATCGATGTAATCCAACACATGATTAGAATCCTAAATATAAGATTTCTCATTCAAATGGTATGATAAAAGCAGCCTCTTTTTCATGATCATCAATTAACCGTAATCACAAGTAACACCAACAATCTCGTTTACCTGCTGAAAAATTTCAAGACTTCGGTATCTAATATCTCATAATATCACCATGTGTTTGAAATGAGGACTTGATTTTAGCAGAAACTAGATAAAAGTACTTGCGGAACTGCAAATCTGTCACGAAACCAAATCAAAGCTTTACTATTTCGAAGTCTGAAAAAACCAAGATAATGGCTACTTCTCGTAATCCAGGTAGGACCAAGAACATCTGAGAGCAGCCTAGTTCTTCTGGTACGACCGAAAAGAAAGGTACACCACTCGGCATTCAATGCCACAAGACTAAGAAAAATCTCCTCTGAAAAGTTGGTGGGTATCGAGAGTATTATAAGCGTCCGAGCGCTTCAGCCCGTTACTCTTCTCTGAGGAGTCTCACTGTTCTGTATGCTAGACACATCAGAAACCAAAGCCCTGTGAACTGATCTCATTGTTTCCTGCCCTAAATCTACTCCCCTTTCCCCTGGTTCTCGCTAAAATTTCCTGTTAAATGAAACCAGATCTCACTGCGTGACAGGCTCAAGCAGCTGCCTGGAAGGAAATTAGCAGGACCCTTCCTCCCCGTCTTCTAATCTTATCTTTCGCCTTCTTGGCGCCCCTGGTCGGACCAGGGCCGGATTGACGGAGGCGCAACGGCATCGCTGCGCCTGTATTTTCCTCGCCAACAGTTTAACCAGACGGACTACATCGGTGCTGTCTTTCTTGTGTGTGCTGATTCGACCTACCTCTTTGTTTGTGTGCTCCTTTGTGTCCGTGGCAAATCGCATTCTCTTCCCCGCCATGCCACCGGATACGGAAGATAAAAAAGATAATGGAGGAGGGTCGTTCTGAACATGGCAAAATGTGAGACTTTTACAACATCAGGGTTTCACGCTGACTTTTATTTTAACAATTTTTTTTTTACACACCAGCATGAGATAGTTCACCTTGAGGGGCTTATGACAGATGCTTGCATTCGCTTTTTAGAAATGGTCAAGAAAGTGTAACGTATTTTTGAAAATGCACTAACTTCTAGCTTTCAAAAGATTTTTTCATGCTACAGTATGATTTTTCTTTCTTTTTTTACCACTAATTGTATTTTGATAATAGAATTGAGGGGAATTTTCGATAAATAAAAATTTCTCGATGAGTCATAGATTAATTGATGGTTACAAATAGTGAAAAAAACATGTGGTAACTATGGTTTACCACTTTTGTTACAAGATCTAACAAATAAGGGAGAGAGGGAAGGTAGTGGACAGATGTTTAGAATATGATAAAAGTTAATTCGTCTGGTGATTATATTTGTAAAAAGTCTATATTTTATATTTTTAATATTTATATACTTATATTACTAATATATCATATAAACATGAACATGTAGCTTGTTAACATGAACTTTATAAATATTTTATCAAAATAATAATAATAATAACTAAAATTAGTATCTGATAATATTATGACTGGATTTAATAATAATTTAAAAATGCTCCTTTTGCCCAGAGATATAATGTTGCAGAGCAAAAATTATACTAGTGCTTTTTATAAAAATAAATTGAATTACATATACTATATAAATGTAGTGAAACACTGGTTATTTTAAAAGATTCTCTGTAGGGAACAGAGGAGTAAAATAGATTAAGTAATAACACAATATTCTAGTAAATGCAATTACTTTTTATAATAAATAAAAAATCATGATAATAAATAATACTTGAAACAAAAAAAGGTTTAAATAATTCAATTATGTTTTCAGAACAAAATCAAATATGGTTATAGAACAAATATACTTTTCTTAATGAGTAATTTTGCGAAAGAGTTGAGAGTAACGGAAAGAACAAATTAAACAAAACACTTTATATGATACAATTAAAGACTATATAACTCGGCAATTTCCGAATCAATACAAAAATTTGTTAGCTGGTAACAAATACTACTATCACATTTTTTTTAAATGTCAAAGGAAAACACCTATATTCATGAGCTAAAAAATAAAAATAAAATATAAAATGATAGAATATAAAAAAGAATACAAATTTTGTCCATGAAGAATTTTACCTCACTTTTATTGAGCAACATAAGATTAATTATTTCCTGAACATAGCATGAATCTGTAAATACATTATTTAATTATAATCTGTTGAGAAGTAAAAGTAATGTAGATTTCTTAACAACTATTTTTGTGCAATGATTGACGTAATGAAAGAAATAATAATATTTCACAATGTATTTTTTAAGAATCAAATTTTACAGACATTTATTAAACAAATAAAAAATCAAAGTTTCTAAAGTTGAAGAATGTATCTTCAAGCCATAGCCAAATTATGAGAGGTTATTTTTGCATTTTGTTCGATAAAGTGAAAAATTGAAATTCGAATATTTATTATCATCTATCATCTTTATTTGACTAGATTATTGATCAAAAGAAAGGAAATAAACTTTCGTGCATTGTACATATAAGATTTATCCTCTCTGCTAGAATAATGTACAAAGTCATTTACAAAAAATCATAAGCTTTCTGTTTCCGATATCGGACATGTTATTGTGATAAATTTATCTATGTATTTTCAAATATATAATCACATAAATGCATAATGCCATAAAAATATGCAAACCAAGAAAGGTTTCAGAATAAAGCTGAAATTTTAGTAACATGAAGACATAACATATGTTAGTAAAGTGATTACAAAAATCAAAGCATGATATATTGTAGGAAAAATCCTAAAAGGAATGAAGGTTTTAGAATCCTAGTGGACCACCATGCTAGTCGTGATGTGGAGTGCTATAGTCGTACATTAAAAGCATACAAGTCCCAAGGTATGATCTGAACGACATCTCATTCCCTGAATGCTGTAAATGTCTATCTGATTCGACCAACATATGGCTGTTCAATTCGTCGTCTAATGATGCTCAGATACGCTCAATCATTGACAAACTCGGGATCGAGCAGGCCAGGAAATGTGGAAATGTAGCGACGGTATGGCTCGCGTGAATCAATCATGTCGTGAGCATTGTCCAGTCGAAAAATGACTCCTGGGAACCCTGTCGTGAGTAAACCTTATATGGTTGAAGAATGTACGTACGTACTCACGAGACATCAGAAGTGCCGTGGATCAATGTTAGTGAGCTTGTGTGTAATCGATGGCCTCCTACCATCACACCTGTTGTTGGGATCGTGTGTTGCTGTACAGAAGGCAGATAGGTGGGCGTTCCCAGCACTCTCCACACAAGTACAGAAGTTGTCATCGCCAATTGAAGTAAGGATTCGTCTCTAAGATGACCTGATTCATTAGGTTGCAGCATCCAATCAACCCACGCTGACACCATTTCCAAAAGGAGGAGCAGTGAGTGGATGTCAATGACAGTATATTAATGGGAGCCGCAACCAAACAAGCTAAGGCACCTCGACGGGTACCGGACTCACAAAGGAGCCTGGGATGATGATACAATGAGATCAGGCTGGCGCTATGCATTCGTGTCTATGGGATATGGTGGACTCTTTCTGGCATGGTCTATCGAGTGAGTGGTTAAAGGAAGATTATGTGGCGCAAGCAGATGTGGCTAAGTTCCACAAAGGAGATGTAACTCAGTAGGTCTGTAGGTCAGCCTGGAAAAAATTGAAAAAAGACAAAAAGTTGGTTGCAAAGAAGGAGGTGAACAGTATAAGGATCGCTAGTAGGCCGGGTACGTTACCGTGTTTACCAAAGACCAGTAAACTCCATGGAAAAAGAAAGATCACTAGAGGTGCCTCGAAGGTCATGCATGTATAAGAAGGTTACCACAAGATGGCAGGTCCATGGGTCCTCTGATGTATCCCCAGGGGCAGGGTGCCCGCTATTCCCAGATGCTGGTGCCCATTTAGTCACCTAACTGACTGCTGAGCCACAGTGGGATCATATTTTATAAACACAATCCACAGGTCTGCTTGGTCTATCGAGGTCCACAACATGGTCATCATGTAACAAAGCCTTATCCATTCTGGTCCTAACACTGCTGTCCAGTTCATCAGAACTGCCTATCATGAGCACTCAGCACTGACCACCGATTCCCACACTATGATTCTTCCTCTCTCCAGAAATGCAGCTGTCTTAACCTCTCCAACGGTAGTTACGGACATTTCAAGTTAAAAACATCCTTTAAAAAAATTAAATGCACCAAAACAAGATCTTGCTACTCGTTTTATAGTCAGGAAACGCAAGTTCTTGTAGCCTCTGGTACATTATGCAATAAACATAACAGCCTGCTTTCAATCGATTCACTACCTATTATTCACTTGACACTTGTTTCTTCTGGATGCTGTGGTGCATTTGTGTTTGGCTACTTTTAAACAGTCCATTCAGTGTGGGGTACTTGGTGCGGAAATTTTGGCAATACGCTGTTAATTTTATTTTTTTCATTAGTTTCTATATAAGAAAATGTAGCAAAATCACTTGCAACATATTACAAGAAAAATTTTAGATAATTATTTCTTACTTAATCAGCTAAATTATATAAATCGAGTTTGAAATGATTTCACAAAATGACAAGCAGAAATGTATGAAAAATAGAAATCCGAAATATATATGCTGTCAAAATCGACGCAAAAAATTACAATTTATTAGAATTAGTCAATTAGTTTATTCTCTAGTAAATTAGAATTGATGTTATGTCTTATATCTTTTTTTATAAACAGTATAAATATAATATATACTTTTATTAGATAATATATAGTATATATTTTTTAATTAATAGTATTGTTACACTATAACTTTATTATAGAAATTGTGTACCTTGCCAGAAATATATTGACAAATTACTTAAAATAAATTTTGCTAGTAATTATACAAATTTTTTCATATTCTATTTATTGATGAATGAGGAAATAATGAATATAAACAAAAGAAAATATAGCCAATTTTGTATAAGTTAGAGAAATTAAAAACAACACTTAAGTAGATTTCCGATTTTACAATTTTTGTTTTTTTCGTTCATGTTTACTCGAAAGTGTACAAGTTATAATTGAAATGGATCATTGCACAAAAGAGAGAGAGAAAAGGCAGATTTACGCTAATGCTGTATTTTTTTCTCAAAGAATAATTTAAATTTAGATTTAGCATTTCATTTTGAAGCTTTTATAAACATATCACTTAAGAGATTTGGTGCAAAAGTAAATTGAAATTCTATAATTGAGTACTATGAAGATATTTTAAAGTTATAAAATATCTAGACATGAATTCTTTATAAAATGTTTAAATTGCATTAAATTATCTATTAGATTTTCTGAATTTTCACTATAATTTCTTGAGTATGTAGAAAACATATTTTCGGAAAAGGAATTTTGATAAGAAAGAAAGAAAAAGAGAAACGATTTACATTAATCTTTGAATTATTCTCAAGAATATTTTAGAATAAAAACTATTTGAATCTTTCGATATCTTCAAATCTCTTCCTGTAATTACAAGATATTTTAATTTTCAGTGATTATCGATCAAAGTAGTAAACATTTCTCTTTGATTAAAAACACTCTTAGAATAAAGATTATTTCAACTAGTATAAACTCAAAAAATCATGGAAAAATCAAAACAAACTGAAAATAATGGAAGAGATTAACAAAAATACTTTCAAGTACTTTTAAATACATTATCTGCTTTTCGTACCATTGTTTGTATACGAAACTATTGGGAAAAACGCATATACTTAAATAATCTCCTTTTTCTCTTTCATTCTCTTGATCTTCTTTGAATCCTTCTGATCTTCTTACGGAGAAATCCGAGCAAAGATTAATTAGAGCGGATTTGCTTCAGCAATTAAACACGTAGGATGGCTGGGTGAGTTTTCTTTCCTTAGAGATATATAAGAGAAAAAGGGAGCAATCTGACAATTTATGCAGCTTCTCTTCTAGTATTGAAAGGATTTGGCCTTCGTGTCAGAATTCGAGAGGGAAGATAAGAACTAGGATTTTCTGTTTTGTTATCATTTTAGTTTCCAATCACAATAAATTCTTAAAGGTCAGTTAGATACATCAATTTATTTAGCAAGGAATAGTTATAATATATTACTGTGAATGTATGATCCATATCGTAAATTTTTAAACCTGTTATTATATTTTTAAAATATTTTGTTAATGTTTATTTCCAATAGTGAATGATATATCGGTTTGAAATCGCATGATTGTAAATCAGAATTATAAAACTTGCTTTTCCAGAGATACAGCTCACACCTCGCATAGTTTCTAAAAATTTATAAAATAAGTAGCTCAAAAATATCATAACTTCTGGAAATATCACTGATACTAAGGAGCACGGTCAGTGGTCACAGGTCACTATATGGACGGATTTTCGTCGAGTCGTGAGTTCCAGTCTTGATGCACTAAAGACCCACCGTGATACTGATGCACTAAATCTGTCAAGGCTCAAAGTCCTCCCAGCTGTGTGGTATGTAAGTTAGGAGAAGGCCATCTCGGGTGTCCTCCTCCGAGATGATCGAGGTTCAAGCTGTCCGTCAATAGCTCTCAGGTTGCTTCTGTGCATGACGTTAATAAACTAACCCTATTTCATTGACTCTAATTCTGGAAAGCAAAATATACAGTTATTTAATTTCCTTTAAATCTACATGTAATTTTAAGTTCTAACTTTAATAATAATTGTTTCTGTCTATAGTATTTGAAAACAGTTAATTACACACATATAGTTCTAAACAGTTAATTAAAGTACACATATATAGTTCTAAACAGATTACACACATATAAAACAGTTAATAAATATATGTTATAAAAAAAAGCATCAATATTAATAAGTCTAATAGTTACTTTTGCAAAATTAGATATGAGACAAGACAAAATTCTGCTGAAACAAAACCAAGTCTATGATGTATTCAGTCAAAAATAAAAATCGTCAAAAGGTTTACAATGAGAAAGAAAGACGTAACAATTGATGATATTTAAGAGTCTAGACTTTCAGAACAGCAGAACGTTCATGAGCTGAGGAGCATGATGAGGGTGTAGCAACTTCTCACAAGTTTCGGATATTACACTCTATCTTGTCAGAACAGCTGCAATATTCTTCATGGAATCCAGAGAAGTACACTAAAGTTTGAGTAATCAATGTGTGAAGAATCAACTAAAATATGCATATTATAGATGAAGCCAGTTGCATTTTAAAAAGCTCACTATTAAAAATATTTCAGGTCCATCGTGCATGACCATGTCCTCGCACAGCTAACTGCATAGGCACTTCAAGCAAGCGTACACTTGATTGTTTAGACAATCTAACAGAGGTTATATATATACACACTATATATATATAATATATATATATATATATATACGAAGAGCTTTTCAGAAATAAAGGTTTGTAAATTAATAAAACCAGTACAATGAGAAAAAATTTATTATCAAAAAGAAAGACTAAATTCTACTATCATAATCACTAAACAAATTGAGGCATCCTTATCATAGCGTGGCAAGCTTTGAAATCTCTTCGTCGTCAGAATGCTGCCACCTGCCATTTGCACATCTCTTGCACTAAAATTGTGTAGTAGCTTTCGCATGTGACAGTTTCAAACAAAATCGTGAAACTTGTGGAAAAATAAGTGACAGTTCCAGATTGAAACGCGGTTTCACGAATACTTTTCACTACTTGGGACCAATTCGTCAAGTCACACTATAGGCGTCCACTCTTTCTTCATCGTGAACGGATTCGTGCCTTTATGAATGCTACCATTTCCGGAGTTCGCTTTCATTCATTATGGTTGTTTCCGTACACTTCACGTGCACTTGCCGATAAATTTCAAAGGTTTTAGGTTTTTTTTTTCCATCGAAAACCGTAACACAGACCGCACCTCGCCGGCGGGTTTTCAATTGCAGCGCACATTTAAATTTGAATATCTGAAAAACGGGCAGCGTTGAAATGTTCCTGCTAGATGGCTGGACGCCAACTGAGATGCCGAGCACGCAGACACCAAAATATACGCCCGCAGTACTGAGTATGCAGACTCATATGGTGTTGAGCACCCAGACACCAATATATATATATATATATATATATATATATATATATATATATATATATATATATA
>BMAW01016902.1:62302-111903 GCA_019974015.1 Nephila pilipes | reverse complement strand
ATTGCTTTTTGACTTGCTGGGTTCCATATTTTCATTTATTTTTCTTTCATTGTTACATTTCTTTCTGGATTTTTGTCTTTTTAAATATTTTAAATTATTCTTTCATAAATTTTCAGTATATATATATATATATATATATATATATATATATATATATATATATATATATATATATATATATATATATATATATATATATTGGTGTCTGGGTGCTCAGCACACCATATGAGTCTGCATACTCGGTACTGCGGGCGTATATTTTGGTGTCTGCGTGCTCGGCATCTCAGTTGGCGTCCAGCCATCACAACGGGAACATTTCAACGCTGCCCGTTTTTCAGATATTCAAATTTAAAATGTGCGCTGCAATTGAAAAGCCCGCCAGTTGTGAGGTGCGGTCTGTGATACGGTTTTCGATGGAAAAAAACCTAAAACCTTTGGGAATTTATCGGCAAGTGCGTGAAGTGTACGGAAACAACATAATGAATGAAAGTTGAATCCGGAAATGGTGCATTCAGTTTAAAAAGGCCGAACTAACGTTCACGATGAAGAGAAGAGTGGACGCCCTAGCATTGTGACTGACGAATTGGTCGCTAAAGTTGATGAAAATATTCGTGAAAACCGCCGTTTCACAATAACGGAACTGTCACTTATTTTTCCACAAGTTTCACGGATTTTGTTGTTTGAAATTGTCACACAAAAGCTAGGCTACCGCAAATTTTGTGCAAGATAGGTGCAAATGGGTGCAGGTGGCAGCATTCTATGACGAAGGAATTTCAAAGCTTGCCCACCGCTATGATAAGTGCCTCAATTTGTTTAGTGATTATGTAGAAAAGTAGAATTTTAGTCTTTCTTTCTGATATATATAATAAATTTTTTCCATTGTACTTAGTTTCTTATTAATTCCAAACGTTCTTTACTTTCTGAAAAGCCTTCGTATATATATATATATATATATATATATATATATATATGGGTGGGGGTGTATATATATAACCTCTAGTTAGATTGTCTGAACAATCAAGTGTAACGCTTGTTTTGAAATTAAGTGCCTACTGATTAGCTGTACCCGGGAGGACATGTAGGTCATGCACGATGGACCCTGAAATATTTTTTTAATAGTGAGCTTTCTAAATGCAACTGGCTTCGCGTCTATAATATGCATATTTTAGTTGATTAGATTTCTTCACACATTGATTACTCATAACTTTAGTGTACTTCTCTGGATTCCATGAAGAATATTTGCAGCTGTTCTGACAAGATAAGTGTAATATCAGGAACTTGTGAGTAGTTGCTACACCTCAACATGCGTCCCTGTCAGCTCATGAACAAGTTCTTGAAAGCTGTTCTGAGAAACTATTTAGACTCCTGAAATCGATGCATCAATTGTTACGTCTCCTTCTTTTCTCCTTTAAATTGTAAACCTTTTTGTATTGCGACTTTAATATTTTCTGATCGAATAAACATCATAAGACTCTGGTTTTGTTTCAGCGACAAAAACTGTTTGTTTTGTCGTGCTTATCGTCTCTAATTTTGCAAGTAACTATCAGGACGATTAATATATATATATATAATTAACTGTTTTAGAACTATATATGTGTGTAATGAACTGTTTTCAAATACTATAGACGAAACAGCATTATTAAAGTTGAACTTCTTAAAATTACACTTCGAGATTTTTAAAGGAAATTAAATATAAATATATATTTTGTCTTCCAGAATTAGAATAGCAATTATTGTCGGTTAGTTTTATTGACGTTGCACTAGAAGCAACCCGAGAGCTATTGGCGACGGACTTCGAAATTTTGAACCTCGGTCATCTCGGAGGATGACACCCGAGATGGCACTTCCTTCTCCTAACTTACATACCAGGCCAATGGGAGGACTTTGAGCCTTGACAGATTTAACGTGCATCAGCCCCGGCATCACGGCGGGTCTTTAGTGGCATCAAGGCTGGAACTCACGACTCGACGAAAATCCCGTCCGTATGTCCGTAACCATGACCACTAGATTACCGTGGCCCCTAGTATAGCAGTGAATTATTTTCAAGTTATAAGATATTTTTTAGTTACTTATATTCTTATAAATTTTTAGAAACTGTACGAGGTGAATTTTTAGCTGTATCTCTTGGGAAAGAGCTTAGTTTATAATTTTGACTTACAATTTATCATGCGTGATTTCAAAACCTGATATATCTATTCACTATTGGAAATAAACATTACACAAAATATTTTTAAAAAATATAATAACAGGTTTAAAAATTTACGATATGGATCATACATTCACAGGCTAATATATTATAACTATTATTCAGCGCAATAAATAAATTGATGTATCTAACCAACCTTTAAAGAATTTATTGTGATTGGAAACTAAAATGATAACAAAAACAGAAAATCCTAGTTCTTATCTTCCCTCTCTGAATTCTGACACGAAGGCCAAATCCTTTTTAATGCACTAGAAGAGAGAAGCTGCATGAAATTGTCAGATTGCTTCCCACCCTTTTTCTCTTTCTCTCCTATTATCTCTAAGGAAGAAAGCTACACTCACCCAGCCATCCTACGTGTTTAATTGCTTTCTAGAGAGCAAATCCGCTCTAATTAATCTTTTGCTCGGGATTTCTCCGTAAGAAGATCAGAAGGATTTCAAAGAAGATCAAGAGAATGAAAGAGAAAAAAAGGAGATTATTTAAGTATATGGTTTTTTCCCAATAGTTTCGTATGCAAACAATGGTACGAAAAAGCAGATAATGTATTTTAAAAGTACTTGGAAAGTATTTTTTGTTAATCTCTTCCATTATTTTCAGTTTGTTTTGATTTTTTTCCATGATTTCTTTGGTTTATACTCGAGTTGAAATAATCTTTTATTCTAAGAGTGTTTTTTTTTTAATCAAAGAGAAATGTTTACTACTTTTGAATCGATAATCACTGAAAATTAAAATATCTTGTAATTACAGGAAGAGATTTTGAAGATATCGAAAAGATTAAATAGTTTTTTTTTTATTCTAAAATATTCTTTGAGAATAATTCTGAAAGTATTAATGTAAATCGTTTCTTTTTTTTTTTTTCTTTCTTTCTTTCAAAAATTCCTTTTCTGAAAATATGTTTTCTACATACTATTTTTCAGAAAATTATAGTGAAATTCTTAAGAAAAACTATACAATAGATAATTTTAATGCAATTTAAACATTTCATAAAAGAATCTCAATGTGCTAGATATTTTTATAACTTTAAAATATCTTCATAATACCTCAATTAATAGAATTTCAATTTACTTTTTGCACCTGAAATCTCTTAAGTGATATGTTTATAAAAGTTTCAAAAATGAAATGCTAAATCTAAATTCTAAATTATTCTTTGAGAAAAATACTGAAAGCATTAGCGTAAATCGCCTTTTCTCTCTCTCTCTCTCTTTTTTTTTTTTTTGTGCAATGATCCATTTCAATTATAACTTGTACACTTTTCGAGTAAAACATAAACGAAACAAAAACAAAAAATTGTAAAATCGGAAATCTACTTAAGTGTTGTTTTTTAATTTCTTTAACTTGTACAAAATTTGGGCTATATATTTTATTGTTTATATTCATTATTTTCAGTCGCATTCATCCATAAAATAGGAATATGAAAAATTTGTATAATTACTAGCAAAATTTTATTTTAAGTAAATTTGTCAATATATTTCTGGGGCAAGGTACACAATTTCTATAATAAAGTTATGAGTGTAACAATACTATTAATTAAAAACATATATTATAATTGTACTAATAAAAAGTATATATTATATTTATACTGTTTATAAAAAAGTATAAGCACATAACACTATTCTAATTTACTAGAGAATAAACTAATTATTCTCTAATAAATTGACCGATAAAATGTAATTTTTTTGTGTGGTCAGATTTTGCAGCATATATTATTTCGATTTCTATTTTTCATACATATTCTGCTTGTCATTTTGTGAAATCATTTCTTAAACTCGATTTCATATAATTTTAGCTGATTAAGTAAGAAATAATTATCTAAAAAAAATTTTTTCTTGTAATATGTTGCAAGTGATTTTGCTACATTTTCTTAATAATTTTGAAACTAATGAAAAAAAAATTAACGGCTTACGCTCACGTATTGCCATAAAAATTTCCGCACCAAGAAGTAAGAGTGGGATTGTTGTGAAACTTAGCATGAAGGAACGTGTCAGGCAGGTATGTGAATGATTAGAAAGGCTGTGTGATTGCGCATTGCATAATGTACCAGAAGGCGTTGCACTTCGTTTTCCTAGGACTATAAAACAGGTAAGCAGACCTTGTTTGCGTGCATTTAATTTTTTTTTGCAAAGGGATGTTTTTTAACTTGAAATGCCGCTACACTACCGTTGGAGACAGTATGAACAGCTGTCAGATTTCCAGAGAGGAAGAATCATAGGGATGATGGGAATCGGGTGGTCAGCTCGGCGAGTAGCTCGCCACTTAGGCAGTTCTGATTTAACTGTGGGGAGGTGTTAGGACCAGTGGATAAGAGGTTTGTTACATGATGACCAGGCTGAGGACGTCCTCGATAGACCAAGACCTGTGTGGTGATCGTATGACAAAATAGTCCCACTGTAGCTCATGCATGTCGTTAGAGGTGACTAAAATGGGTACCCAGCATCTGGGGATATAGCCGGGCACCCTGCCCCTGGGGATAATATCAGGGGACCTCATGGACTTGCCATCTTTAGGTAACCTTCTTATGAGCATCATGACCTCGAGGCACTCTAGTGATCTTTTTCTTTTCCATGGAGTTTACTGTCTTTGGTAAACACGGGTAACGTACCCCGGGTTACCCTAGCGATCCTTCTCTATTTTCTACCCTCCTTCTTGTCAACCAATTTTTGTCTTTTTTCAATTTTTTTTTCGTACGTCTAGACCCCAGTTACATCTTCTTTGGCGCAACTTAGCCACATCTGGCTCTTGCGCCAATAATCTTCACTTTAACTCACTCACTCGATAGACCAATAGTCGAGAAGCCACCATATCCTACGACACGAATGTAGCGCCAGCTGTCTCATTGTACATCATCCATATACAGGCTCCTTTGTGTGAGTCCGTACCATCGTAAGGTGCCTAGCTTTTTTGTTGCTATCGCGGCTCCCATTAATATACTGCCATTGACACCCACTCACTGTCTCCTCCTTTTGAAATGGTGTCGCGCTGGAGTTGATTGGAATGCAACCTAATGGAATCAGGTCATCTT
Organism: Nephila pilipes; assembly: GCA_019974015.1. NCBI lineage: Eukaryota > Metazoa > Arthropoda > Arachnida > Araneae > Nephilidae > Nephila > Nephila pilipes. The sequence goes on along the minus strand of BMAW01016902.1, from coordinate 106,678 downwards.
TAGAGACGAATCCTTATTCAATTTGGGCAGTGATGACAATCATGTACTTGTGTGGAGGTGCTGTGGGGAACGTCTCAATTCTGCCTTCGCTGTACAGCAACACACGATTCCCACAACAGGTGTGATGGTATGGAGGCCATCGCATACGACACACAGTCACCCCTAACATTGATCCACGGCACCATGATGTCTCAGAGTTACGTACGTAACATTCTTCAGCCATATATGTTGCTACTCACGATAGGGTTCCCAGGAGTCATTTTTCGACTGGACAATGATCACCGACACATGGCAAGGATTTCACATGACTGCCTCCGCTACATTTCCACATTTCCCTGGCCTGCTCGATCCCCAGATTTGTCAATGATTGAGCGTATCTGGCATCATTTAAGACGACGAATTGAACAGCCTATAAATTTGGTCGAATCAAAGAGACATTTACAGCATCTGTGGAATGAGATGTCGCAGGACATCATACGGGACTTGTATGCCTTAATGTACGACTATATCACATCACACATGCACGCTAGAGGTGGTCCATCAGGATTCTAAAACCTTCATTCCTTTGGGATTTTTCCTGCAGTAAATAATCATTTTGCTTTGATTTTGTAATCACTTACTAACATGAATGTTGTACTTACGTTTACAAAATTTCGTTTTATTCTGACAACTCTTTCTTGGTGTGCATATTTTTATGGCATTGAGTGCATGTTTATGTATTATACATTTGAAAATACACACATAGATAAATTTACACTAAATAATGTTTCCGTATCTGTGGAAACAATTGAAAGTTATGATTTTTTTTATAGAAATGCTTTTAAAAATTTGTCTTGCAGAGAGGATAAATCTTAATATACAATGCACGAAAAGTTTATTATTCCTTTTCTTTTTTGATCAATAATCTAGTCAAATAAAGATGATAGATGATAATAAATATTCATTTCTTAATTTTTCACTTTATCAACAAAATAAAAAAAAATAACCTCCTCATAATTTATAGCTAATTCAGAAGATAATTTTAACTTTAGAAACTTTGGATTTTTTTATTTGTTTAAATAAATGTAAAAATTTATTCTAAAATTACATTGTGAAATATTAATATTTCTTTTCATTACTGTCATTTGCAATAAAAATATTTGTTAAGAAATCTTACATTACTTTACTTCTCAATACAGTATAATTAAATAATAACTGTTACAGATTCGGCGCTATGTTCAGGAAAATAATTAATCTTACTTAATTTACTTCACATTAAAGTGAGGTAAAATTCTTTCAAGGAAAAATTTTGTATTCTTTCTTTACATTCATATTTCTTTCATATTTTATTTAAATAATTTTTTTTTATTTTTTAGCTCATGAATATAGGTGTTTCCTTTGACATTTAAAAAAAATGTTATAGTAGTAGATTTGTTACACAGCTAACAAAATTTTTATTGATTCAGGAAATTCGCTATGAAGTTATTTATTCCTTTAATTGTATCATATAAGTGTTTTGTTTAATTATTTACTTACGTTACATGTCTAACTCTTTTACGAAAATTACTCATTAAGAAATTATATTATTATTCTATAACCATATTTCTGATTTTATTTCTGAAAACATAATTGAATTATTTAAAACCTTTTTTGTTTCAAAAGTATTATTTAATCATCATGATTTTTCATTTATTATAAAAATTAAATATTCCATTTATAGAATATTGTGTTATTGTATAATCTATTTACCACTCGCAATTTCGTTCCCACAGAGAGAATCTTTTTAAAATAACCAGTGTTTCACTACATTTATATATATGTTACTTCAATTTTATTTTTATAAAAAAAATACTATTAATTTTGCTCTAAGCAAGCATTATATCTCTGGGTAAAAGGAGGTAATTTTTAGAATTATTATTAAATCGTCATACATTACATTATCAGATACTAATTTTTTATTTTTATTATTATTATTATTATTTTGATAAAATATTTATAAAGTTCATGTTAACAAGCATTAAATTTCATGTTTTATATAGGCATATATTAGTAATATAAGTTAAAATACAAAAAAGTATTAAAATATAATATCGACTTTTTACAAATATAACACCAGACGAATTAACTTTTCATCATGTTCTAAACATCTTGTCCTTCCTTCCCTCTCTCCCTTATTTTTGTTAGATCTTGTAACAAAAGTAAGTTAAAATAAGTTATTCAATTATTTTTTCACTATTTGTATACATCAATTAACTATGACTCATCGAGAAATTTTTATTTATCGAAATTCCCCTCAATTACATATGTATCAAAATGCGAAGTGGTAAAAAAAAAAAAAGAAAGAAAATCATACTATACATGAAAAATCTTTTGAAAGCTAGAAGTTAGTAATTTTCTAAAAATACGTTACACTTCTTCGACCATTTCTAAAAAAAGCGAATGCACACATCTGTCATAAGCCCCTCAAGGTGTAACTATCTCAGTGCTGGTGTGTGAAAAAAAAAATTGTTAAAAAATAAAAGTCACTGCGTGAAACCCCTGATGGCTGTTTAAAGAAGTTCCAATTTCTGGCCATTCGAACGACCCCCTCCCATTATTACTTTTATCTTCCGTTTATCCGGTGGCAGGCAGGGGGAAGGGAATGCCGAGAATTATTTTCACGACACAGCGAGCACAACAAAACCCAAATAGGCAGAAATCGGGACACACAAGAAAAGAGGCAGCACCGATGCTTAGTCGTCTGGTTAAACTGGCCCGTCCGGGCGAAAAATACACGGCGCAGCGATGCACCGTTGCGCCCCTCCGTCCGGCCCACTGGTCCGTATCCGGGCGGTCCAAGAAGGCGAAAAGATTGATAGAAAGACGAGGGGAGGGAAAGGGTCCTGCTAGATTTCCTTTTCCTGCGCTGCTTCGAGCTTTAAGCGCGCACTGCAGCGAGAATTCGCGTTTCATTTAACCAGGAAATTTTTGCCGGAGAACCAGGGGGAAAGGGGGAGGATTTAGAGGCAAGGAACCAGTGAGACGGTTCGCACGGGCTTTGGTTTCTGATGTGGCTAAATACATACAGAACAGTGAGACCCCCCGCCAGAGAAGAGTAACGGGCTAGAAACGCCGGACGCTATATAAGTACCTCCGATACCCAGCCAACTTTTCAGAGAGATTTTCTTAGTCTTGTGGCACGGACCGGGGTGGTGCTGCCTTTCTTTTTCGCGTGTACCTGGGAATGAGACTGTGCTGCTCTCAGGATGTTTCAGGTCCTACACTGGATTACACAGAGAAGTGAGTCAGTCATCTTGGTCTTTTTTTATTCAGCTTCGAAAATGAAGCTTTTGATTTGGTTTGGTGACAAGGAATATTTGCCAGCACGCAAAACCTTTTATCTAGTTTTTCAAATGCCTTAAAATCAAGTCCTCATTTCAAATATCGGTATATTTACGAGATATTACGAGTATCGAGTCGATCTTTTTGATTTTTTCAGCTTGAGTAAACGAAGATTTGGTGTTGGCTTAGTGATTAAGGTTAATTGATGACGTGAAAAAGAGGCTGCTTTTATCTATGCACATTTGGAATGAAATCTTATATTTAGGATTCTAATCATGTGTTGGATTACATCGATTCAGAAGAGGAGTCGATTCTCAGATTGATAAATGAATATTTTGTGATGAAGGAGCATGTGTGATAGCTGTATTCATTTCTGAACATAAATCTTCGAAGTGTGCACCATAAGCAAATGTGGGTAGAATTTTAAACATATTCCTGTTACACCGAGTGGGTTTCCGTACCACAAGTGAAGCACGTGGTATAGGATCGATGACGCAATCTGGATACCTTCTTCTCAGTGGGGGCCATTCTATAAAGCTCAGAACAGGGTATGAAGTATGCAGATCTTAAATTGTTGAGGGGGAAATGACTTATAATGAGATTATTTTGAATTAATGAATGTTGAATATTTGCTTATTCAACATTCGAATAAAAAAATTTACTTCGTATCTTTAGGTTTTCTGATTTGTACTCCTTGCAAATACGAGAAGAGTGAAGGTAATGGTATTTTCAACTTTTTTGTTTCATTTTGTGTGCAAGTATGTTGTTCTTGCTTCTTAAAATGAACAAGAACTCAAAATTTAAATCTAATTTTATTCATCAATTTTGATATTTCAAAATTAAAATCATTGGAAATGACATTAAAATGCTATTGAGGGTATTCTTCAGAGAGTTTTATAAGTATATCTAATATTATATTTTTAAGAAAATTATCTAGATGTATCAACAGATACTACTATTTATCATGTTATTTTTGGTCAAAATGTATTAATGTAACACAAAATTTTTCTAGCAAATGAAATTATTTATTATCTTTCATATTTATAGATACGTACTTTTTATTACTCTGTTTAAGAATAAATAGGTACATTTTTTATTTCTAAATTACATGAATTGTATTTTAAATCAAGTCAAAACAATTCAATTAGTATTTCCCAATCATATTGTACTTTTCATTTGAAAATGTATTTAGTTTAAATTATTATCATTACATTAAATAACGAAAAAATACCCTCATTACACAGTATTTATACATATTTATTGTAGTATTATCATCGATTTCAATATTTTGCTACAAGTATTATTTGATTTTGAGGAATATTTTGAAAATAAATTATTACCATTGTAATTTCAGGATCTGTTACAGTTTAAGAAAACCAGAAAAATTATTTAAATATTATGTAAAAATTATTTCAATAAAAATAATTCATTAAAAAAGAATTTCAATATTGTAAAATGATAGTTTAAGAGATGTGATTTATCGAAGAATCTAGATAAACAGCAACATATTTAAAATCGGTGGAAATACGTCTATTTTAAATTTAGTTATAATTTACAATAATTGTAAATAATAGTTAAGACAATGTTATTTTAAATCGATAGGTTGATACTAACCTGGTAATAAAAAACCTTTTCTCCAAGTTGCTTTAATTATTAGTTATGGAAAAGCTGAATTAAACAATTTAATTATTATTGTGTTACTACTTACATCGATGAAAGATTATTGCTTGAATTTTCAACCAAAAGTAAATAAAAAAAAATGTTCTAGTATTAATATATTCCTTTTAAGTCATACCAAAATGTTTTAAATCATATAATATAAGGTATATTTTTAGTTTATTGTCATGTGTAATAGTAAATTTTAAAATATAAACTTATTTTTTTTATCTTATTTTCATCCAGTAATTTATCGCATACACTTTTTTTTCTCACACTAATTCAATATCTTAGAAAGAGATTCTCTCTTTCAATTTGAATTGAGATTATGATTTCTAATTATTTAAATAATTTACATCTAATTTCATTAAGATAAAATTTATTCAACATTGCAATAAAAATGTAATTATTGATTCGTATAATTTTTCTAATAAACTTTCGACTTTGAAAAGATTTTTCAATATTTTGAATAAGTTCTTTTGTAAACGATTTGGTTAAAAATCTATGATTAAATGTGACAGAATTCTTAAGAAATTTTGAGAAAGTTTTAAGATATCTCTGACTGAGCAACGCCTTCTGAACTAAATTAATTTCATAAAAAAAAAATATTTTAACTATAAAAACGTAGCTTTGTAGAAAACTTTTAATATTTTAATAGAAGATAAAATACAGGCATTTTTTTCATATAAAGATTTTGAATGCTGATTTTAAATAATCAATGCAATGTATTTGAAACTATTTCTCTGTATATTTTTTCTCCTTTCTATTTTAATCAAATTTCGTATAACCTAGTTATAAATCATTTAACAAAACGAGAGAGGAAAGAGAGAAATCACTTTGATGACTACATTCCTATTCCAAAACATTGAAGAAAGTATCTTACAAGAAAAAGAAACAATTAAAAAATTAAAATAAAATCACAATTTTTTTTTTTAAAAAAAGTTACTATTAATATTTTTTTTTTACTTTTGTGAAATGTTAATGATTGAATATTAAAATCGAACAATTAAATTTTTTTAAGGAAATAACAAAAATATGACTTTTGTTTTAAGCAATTGAATTAAGTCTCTCAAAAAACCCAAATAATTAAAATTTGGTTTTAGAATATTTGTAACTCCCCCACACACACTCTGGGAGATACGAATATCCAGACAGATTAAAACTAAATGGTTATCTTTATCGAAGCAAAAAGAATAAATAAAGATTTTGAGTTTATCTTTCCCTATTATATTATAAATTCTTATTTTATAAGATATAATGCAAGTAAATTATTACTTGAGAAAAAAAATAATCAATTTAAGAGGAATGGGGAAATAAATGAAGTTGCAATTAAATTAAATACTCATTTCTCTTATTTTTATTTTACATATGATGTTATACTACAAGTTCTTAGTTTGAGAGATATAATATTAAAATTAAACCCTATTTGAAATAACTAATAATCATTTACTCAGAAATGAGGGAAATAAATAGAGTTTCAACTTAGATACGTGTGCTAATGATTAAATATAATCTAGACTCTGTATATCTCAATTAAAATCTAGGTCAGTTGAAATAATAATTGAGAAAATAACATATCCTCTATGCACACGGTATTAGTTCAACTTATCCTATTCAGTGTAGAATCTGAAAAGAGTATCATACCAAATTCTAGAGGATGCAATTCATTTAATAGCCTGTTTTCATAAACCACTTTGTGAGCTAGCTGAAAGAAGCAGAATCAATAAAACACAATAAATGCGTGTTGAATTAAACAGTAAAAATCACTACTCTCAATGAATTTAGTTATCGTTTTCTTACTTTGATTTACAGGAGTCATATTTCGCAATTGTCATAATTGCAAAATAATGAAAAGTATAAATAAAATAAAATACATGAAATTAATATTTATTTGATAAAGAACAAGATTAAAATTGTATTTTTATCGAAAAAAAATTGACACTCATTATACCAAATATGCCTTGCTTTTTTTCAATTTAAGTTTTCATTTTTCAGAGATTTTGTATTAATGTATGTTGCACCCCAATTGCATTAACTTTTTATTATTTAATTCATATGCAAATATAAATAACAAAATAAAAATAATAAAATTATTATTATTATTATAAAGGGGGAAAACGATTTCAAAAGACGAAAACAACATCGATTATTGTATCACTAGTCACATACGATTAGTTATGAATATACGTTTAGGTATAAGCTTTAGACAGTTTCTGTACTTAACAACTGATAAGTGCATACATGATCTTGAATGCATAGCGAATGATAAATAATGAAGAGAGTAAAATTATGCTCTGTCAAGATAAAGAATTATTAAATAAAAAATAGTTAGGCAACATTACCATTTCATACTTACAAAAGAAGCACTATTAGATTATTAACTAAAGATATTGAAATAAATATTACGTTATATTTCTTATTTAAATAACACAAACATCAAAACGAATTCATTTGATTTGGGTAATATTTTGTACAGCTTTGATATAACTGTCTCTCAAAATCAAATTTTGTGAGAAATCACATTAGTTTTGCTTTATTTAACTCTTTGAATGTAACAACCACTTTTATATCGAAAGAAAAACAACTAATAATCCATTTGAATTTCTCTGACTCATCCCTATTTTGGCATTTCAAAAGCCCTTTTGACGCATGCGTATATGTAGAAAATGTCCTATTATCTACGTTATGAATATTTCACCTCCCCTTAGGCCGTGGTAGCCTAGTGGTCATGGCTTCGGATTCGTGGCTGGCGGTTTTCGTTCAGTCACGGGTTCGATCCTTGGCCGCTAAAGACCCACCGTGTAGCCGGGGTCGATGCACGTTAAATCTGTCGGGGCTCAAAGTCCTCCCGTTGGAGGGGTGTGGATGTTAGGAGAGGGGGTTGCCAGCTCAGGTGTCGTCCTTGTCACTTGACCGTGGCTCAAAATTACGAGATCCGTCGCCAATAGCCCTCGTGTTGCTTCTAGTGCGACGTTAATAAAAACTAAACTAAATTCACTTTCCCTTAAACATTTCTTTTTATTTAGTATTATATTCTGAAGAGTTTTGCAAATCCATTACATAAAACAATTTTTATGATGTAATCAAATGATGAAGATTTTTTTTCCGTTTATTTTTGAAGGAATTAATTTATTATTTATAATTACGAGGAAAAAAATCTTTTTAATTCCTACACTAGATAAAAATATGTTTAGATAGTTGAGCACATTTTATCTGTAACAAAATAGAGCATCTTAGGTACTTTCTAGACTTAGAAGTATTATTAAAGTTATTTGATAGCTCAGAATAGCTAGTTATAGTTCACTTATGGAAAAAGTAAATTGTAAAAAATTGGACATTTGTTAAAGCTACAAATATTTAATAATCAAGTGATTAAGAATTATTACTTAAGCACTAATGAATAAGATTAAGCTACTGTTTATTCTTCTCTACCAACAATAAAAGCTGAAGCTTTTATTAAAGTAACGATTTTTATTTCTGAACTTAGGTAAATATTTTTAAAGAGCTTTTGTATTATTATTTTCGTTTCCCCCTTTTAGTTCAAATTTAGTTTTAAAGTCAAATTTCTTTCTTTATTTTTTACTAACTATATTTTCCATTCTGTAGTATGATAAAAGTTTTCTTACTGTAAATGTTGGGTGAGAATACAGGAAAGAACAAAAAAAAAAAAAAAAAAATTCATATAATGATACTTGATGCAACAAAATCAGCAACCGTAACATAATAAAAATTTCTCAAAATTCAAAGATCCTTTTTTTTAAAAAAAAAACTTATTTATTACGCAGTTTGAAAAAATCTTAGAGGAACAGTGTAATTTAAAACAGATAATTTTAGATTTTAAAAAGCGTTTTGGATAAATTGAACCTTTCCTTAATTATATAAGAGGAAAATAATCACTCTCTATATAAAAGTGTTGTATGCATCACTCATTAAATGGTTTTGATTGAAACTAGGACATTGAAACTATTCTGAATCATTTTCCTTTTTTTTTTTTTTTTTTTGCCTGAATATTAATCATTCATAAAAACTATTTTAAATCATTTCGGTAGAAGTTCATTCAACTTTCAAACTTAATAATTTAGTACTTTCTTTAAACATATGATGCATTTTTATTGAAGATTCAGAAGATTTAAAGTTAATTTTTGGATTAGTTTAAACTCAGAATTGCAACTATTAACAAATGTAAGAAATAAAATTAAAAATGACAAGAGCATTTTGAAGTTTATCCCATTGAATACTGATAACATTTTATAAAAGTCGTTCAGCCATTGGCCGTTTCTTATCCGAATATTATGCTTAATGCTTAGTGAGTGAATCATTTTTGGGAAATTTTAAGTGATTTTCTCCGAAATATTCAGCAATTAATCAGTAATAAATCTATTTTTTTTTTCAATTTGAAATATTACCCATTTAATCTATAAGAATATATTTTAACTAAACCAAAAAAAAAAAAAAAACACCTGAAAGTTTTATCAGATTTGTAATTATTATATATTAATTTAATAAAAATGATCCAATCACTATTTACTGACTATATATATATATATATATACACACACACATACATAAATGTTTATTTGAAGTAAAAGATTCATATATATGGAGATGTGAAAAATGGCTATAATATACACATTCAGTTATGATGATACAGAAATTTGATAGAAGAAATTAATCCTTTGAATATTCTCCATATAAATAATCTGATAATTTATATGTTTGAAAAAAAAGAAAAAGAAAAAACAGTATCCTCCATGTCACTTGAACGAGGTTCAAAATTACGAGGTCCATCGCTAATAGCCCTCGTGTTACTTCTAGTGTGACGTTAATAAAACCAATCAGTCAATCAACCTATGAATAGTTGGAAAAAAGTATTAACTCAGAAATATATTTTATGAGTAAATCTTAGGGATGGATAAATTCTATATCTGTAGAATAATCTTATCTTAAATGCCTTTATAATTATAAAGTGACACATGTTTAGAAATTGTGTCACTATAAGATGAAAAAACACATGGTGGACGATTCTTAAAAGGGAATAAACTGTAATACATATTTCTGCTTATACTATCACTAGGAGTAAATTTGGTAATACGTCATAAAAATCATTTCTTGCAGTTTGTACACAAATATGATTCTCTAGTCGGTATGTTATTATGGAATTCTAAATTCTGAGAAAAGGAGTGCTTGATTTAATTAGTAATATATTTCGGTTCCTAAAGAATACACTGAATTTCAATTTTAGGGATTTCACACATGAATTTTTCTCTAGTAACTCAATACTTTAAAACAGCGATTGTTTGAAATGTGTGTACGAGATTATGTTTAAATATTTTTATAAGTTGGTTTTAATAATTGTCATTTAAGTACTATTGTATTCTTAAAATAAATATATTTCTGAGTGGTTCATATTACTTTCTTATTTCTTTTTTATTGAAGTAATCGATATAAAGGAAGGATTCTAACGAAATATGTCTCTAGAATCATAGAACTAATCTAATTAATTCGAAAGATTTATAACTATAAAAGAAAATGAAAGTCAAGGATTTAATTACAATTCAGATATTATTAAAAATTTTAAAAACTTAAAATTTCTTCAGGGAACTTTGAAAAACATTAAAGATAATTTGATCGGAGAACGTTAGAAAAATGTCAAATAAAATCATTGGTACCTGAGGAAATTTTAAAATGAAATTCGTTTTTAATTGAAAATCAATTGTATTTTGTGTTGTACAAGTAACTAATAGGTTTTATGCAGTAATACTGAACTGATTTTAATAAGGTTAACTTATTCCGAAGTAAATATATTAAAAATAGTGAATTAGTTAAAACATTCATAAAAAAACAGTAATTATTTTGACCCTTGACAGAATAGTTATACATTAACAGAATTTTTAAATTTTCAAACGTTAATTGAAATCCTAATTTCTTCTTAAAAGTTTCATTTGTCAACTCCTAACTTTAAGTGAAAAATGACATTAAAATAACTTATCTCACCCTTTTAAACTTATCAACTTCCGTAAAAGAAAATTGTTCAACTTTGGCGAATCTTTCCGATGGAAGTCATCTGGAATATTACAGACACATTCCTATCTTTACTTTTCAGAGTTTCTAATATTCTTCATCTGAGATTTAATCAGAAAACACCACACATTAATTTAATCTTCGCGCGTCATTGACTCTCAGTAACGGCGGAAAAATAAAGTTCAAGTGAAACGCCAACAGTTCCTCTCACTCTTTCCTTCTTTCCCCCCAAAACCATTTCCTTATCTAAGTTCATGGGATTCAATTTGCAATCCATTGACTACGGAAAACATTAGCGAACATCTTAACGACGTAAAAATGTACTTGTTTCGAAGCAGTAAAGAGAGAAAGAGAGAAAAAAGAGTGAGAGCATCGCGAAAAGGAAACTTTTCGAAACAAACAAAGAAAAACATCCTAAAAATGACTCAAAAGTGCGAGGGAATGACTCGGGCACGTGCAATTCCAACAAGACGCTGATGCCAATATCCGGAAGAGACTACCCAGTCGCACGGTTGGCATTAAAATTGCCAAGCAAAGAAAGGAAGACTCAGGATTCGCTATTATGGACTCAAATAGCCGTGGGAGGGGGACACTGCATACTCCCCCATCCGGGTTCGAGTCATGGGAGGGTTAATGGCTCGTGAAAATGGCGTCATTAAGTGAATTCTGATCACCGAGAAACAGCAGGAATTCTTCGGAAAGCATGATCGTTCTAGGCGGAAGAGGATACAGAGGTAGGGGGGTTTCGAGCATCGTCCCAATTTAGGTCCTTAATGTGTGGGTGCCTTTTTCTTGATGGGTCGGATCTGGGCTGTATGTTTCTCAGTGGGTGGCACTGTTTTGGTTCGAAACGCTTGCTTTTTTGTATATGCTCCGTTATAAATGGATGTAGTTACTGGAATGATGGTGTTTATAGATGAGAAGGAGGAGAGAGTATTTTTGTGGGGGGTTATTTATTTATTTTTTTGCTTCTGCTCGTGATTTTTGTTTCTCTTTGAGAGAGAGAGGGTGTACTTTGTGTCAATGTTCTTTTATGGAGAGGGTGTCGAATCGTGTGAGCCGATTTATTAAATGATTACTTTTTGGGGACTCGAGAAATAGCTGTTGGTGAATTTGTGTAGATTGACTTGGAAAAAAAGAAGATGAGTTGATTTTTGATTAAGAATGTAATGAAAAAAACTTTTTGGAAAAAGTAAAGGCTTGTAATGTGTGCATTTGCACGAATATAAAGATTATCTTTCATTTATTTATCATTTAAGAATAGAACTAAAACAGAATTTTTTTTTGATGGTTTTATGTAACAAGTGGAGCTGTTTCTTAAATAAAATTTTTTATATTATTTTTATCACCTATAGTTTTGTGTAATAGTGAAACATACAAATATAGAAAAGCTCTAATGTGTTTTAGAAGTTATTTTAAACCAATTTTGTATATCATTACCTTTTCGTATTACTTTCCAATAAATATGTTTTCGCCAAAATAGGTTAAGATATTGTTGCTCGTAATATTTCGTGAAGTGTATAGTCATTTATTTAGGTTCATTCGATGATTTTCATATTTAAAATGGATTTAATTAATTTTTAGATAATTTCCCAGCATTTATTTTTGTTTAACAAATTCTATTTCCAATATACATTTCTATGATAAGCTTAGTCAATAATTTAAGAATGGGTAATTGAAATTTTTGTAAGTCCTGTCCGTAAATTTAGATTTTCGAAGTTAATTCATTATCAAAATTATGCAGGATAGGAGTTGAAGTTATAGAAGCATTTACAAAACGTTACCATAAATATAAAAATACGTTTTTAAATCTTAAACAATTTTGTCAGTGGGAAGAAAGTCATGGAAATATTTTCATTTGAAAATTAGAAAACTATGTTTGATAGCATTAATACAGAAATATGCTGTTCATTTAATCTACGAAACATGTAAAACATAAGTTCAAATAACTAACTGAAATATGGTAGATGTTATCAGTATGTACTGAGAATTTATATACGATAAAAATTATGCAAAATAGTGTTAAAACTATCTCACCAGTTTGTTAATAATAACATTTTGCATTAGTAATCTGTCATAAAATTTAATTTAGATGAGTTAAAAAAGATTTTTTTTAATATTAATTTTATACTGAGAATATTTAGTATTTGTACAATTTTTAATTATAAAATATATGATTTTATTAACTTCAAAAGTTATTATTGTAATAAATTATTGAGCTGTATTTTTGCTTAAAATATTTAGAAATGAGCGTTTTTTTTTCTAACATTTGACATACCATTTCTCTTTGCTAAATCTTAAAACAAAACGAATCAAGATAATAATATTACAATCATCAAAAACCAAAATAACCAAAAAAGCATCTTTGAGATGAAAATTATTGCATTATTAACTGTTTCTACACATTTACATGTACGGACTTACATCCCTTTGTCTTAAAGATTAGTTCTTATTCTCTTTTTGTATCGCTAAATCACTTATTGAACATCAATTCTCATACACCACACAAATAACCAACAAAAAAACCCACATCGCTCCAAAAATGGCTTTAAAGTTTCCTTTAAGCAAAAAAAAGAAGGAAATTTTTTTTTTCTTCTCTAACGTGTCTTTGATCAGATGCTCCCCACCGCATCCGTCAGCAACAAGAGAAAATACAATTTTTGTCGCCAAAAAAGGCAGCCGAGAGAAGAAGCATGCGGTGAAAAAAAAGAAAGAGTTAATATCATTAAAAGTGCATTTATCAAAAGGATGCATCGGTCCGTAGCAAAAGCCAAAACATACATCTTTCACACCTTGATGAGCATGGGATGGCGACGGCCGGTCCGAATCTTCGGTATCATCCATCAGTAGTGACGTCACGTGAGTGACGTCACGATGCACCAATCACTGCACTCGCTTGTCAACACTGGCCGCAACGACGAAATTAAGTTACAAGTTCTGTACGCCCCTCTGATTCCAGATGCGTAAGTGAATTAAGAGCTCATCAGCCCCGCGGAGGGGGCGCACGCTTTGAGCGCCCCAAGAGACGTTAACTTCATACAACATTGATAAATAATGAAGTCGCTCCAGTTGGCCAGGAACCGGACCCAGCAATTAAATTCCACGAATGAGAAGTGGAACGAGTTTCCAGTCAAAGGCGCGCTTCACTGGCCTTCAGGACCACTGACTGGAATTACCGACCAAAAATGACCCAAACTTGACTTCTGATTAATTTGCTCGACCCTCTTGAGATTGGAGTCGTTTGTATAACTTTGGTCCGTTACGGATGGATTGGCAACCGTTTTTGAATGCACTGGTTTGTTCGAGATCAGTAAATTATACATAAAGGACGCATGATTCTGCGCCTCGAAATATGGGGCGAATGAAACATGGAATGCGATATTTGAGAGAGCGCCATCTTCTTTATTTGACATTAGGGATACTTTTACGTTAGGGTTTTCATTCCTTTCTGACACTTTCAACTCATGTTAATAAAATAACTCAAAAAGTTAATCACATTTTAAGTTACAAAATGTTTTAATGTGTAAGAATCCCTGCGAATTTTAATTAGCAAGCAAAAGCGATTTTTGAGAAATATTTATAAATATCTGTAAAGAATTTTAAAAGCCTGTAAAGTACTACGAACCTTAAAACAATTTTTTCTTCTTCACTCTAAGCGATAAACATTTGAAAGCTTTGTGTATTGGTTTAGTTACCATTGATACAAACTCTTCTAGATTCTAACAAATGTTAAAACATTAATTGCGCTGAATATAAATTAAACTATCTAAATTATTTTTAACTTAAAATTTGTAGAATAATAATTACATTTCTTAAATCTAAGTAACATGCAAAAAATTGAGTTACACTATTTTATCACTTTATTATTATGAATACTAGTAATCAAGCTGATATTATTTCAAATATCCATTAATCTAGTGTATAAGTAATACGAAAATCTATGATGTTATTAATTAATGTAGCGCGATAGAGATAAGTAATATTAAGAGTGGAATACTGAGAAACGGATTTTAAAGTTAAAACATAATAAACTTTGGTGATTAGTTTCTTATCTATGGGTGTCCTTGGAAGCCGTGGAATTATGGTCGTCAGTTTGAATCCTCATGCTGCTAAAGACACGTCGTATAGTGGGGTCGATACACTTTAAATCTGTCGAGATTTGTCTTTACGTTAGTATGATGAATAAGTTTTGAGGATGGAATACCAACTCAGATGCTGTTCTCGTCATTCTTGATCGAGGCTCAAAATTACGAGGCACGTTGTCAATAGCCCTGGTATTGCTTCTCAATGCGAGGTCAATAAACTATAAATCAATCCTTGTCTATGGAGCCTAAAAACTGATTAAATTGCGAGCGTGTGTATGGCAGTTCTAAATTATAGATAAAAATATATCTCTATTTGTCTACACATATCCACATCTCTTTTACCTTCAAGTTAAGAAAAATAGACAATTTTTGCTTGAAAACTTGTGTTTACTTTTAATTTATTACTTATTAATTAACTTATGTTTAATATATAAATGATCGTTAAAGAACGAGAATAAAAATATCAATCCTAAGAATATAAGAAAAAGTTTCGCATTTTCTTGTATTGATGTAGACTATTGAAAGAGAGTGAGAGCTTACAACTAATTCAATTATTAATTTTCATGATGATTCGTAGTCAGACTACAATGCGAACATAACTCGAAATTCTTTGCATAGCATTTACTTTTTTACGCTGGAATTCTCGTATCCCCATCTATGACAAACAACTATGAAAATTTTGTTTCGAATAGATTCTAGATTCTTAAAGTAGCTTTTATTTTAACAGATTTCAAAAAGTCCTTATTCAGTAAAATAATTGAATGAGTTACAGGAATTTAAAAGCATAATAGCTGAATACAGAGTCAAGAGATTTAAAAGTACAATAAATTTCTGGGCATAACAGGTGCCCAAGTTGAAATCCGGAAGATATAAAATTTCACACATACGGAAAATAAAAACATACTTGAAAAGTCCAAGGTCGAAAGTTCGAAGAACGTCGCAGAAAAGCCCTGATAATCAATCAATCAATCCGGAGAATAAAAATTTTATGACTGTTATGATAAATGTCTTGAATAAATCAATGAATATGAAGACTTGCTTGGAAAAAATAAATGCTTATAATCCATATAAAATTACCAATAACTTTTTTTTCTTATTTAACGAACTACAATTTTTTCTGCATAACTATTAGAATTAAATAAATATTCGAAGTTACATTCAATGTAGCAAAATATTTAATATATTCACACAATAATCTTTTCAGAAACCATGATTTTTAAAGTTTCCTTATTTTGAAACATTGTTACAAGTAAATGCTGAATACAAAAACAAAAACAAAAAATGTTCATAATTATGAATTACTTTACATTGACATTCTGAATGATTCGTGGAAAATACTCCTTTATTGTTCATTGAATATTCAGCTCAGAACAAGAAATGCATTCTAAAGTGGCACAACGGATTACGAGCGATGGACTTCACTAATTCGGAATTAACCTCAAGTAGGAAGAACCATCTTATCTGACTTTTAATTTTCCAAATATTATTACATGAAGGCTCAGTTAAATTTAGAGTGCAACAAATTTTGTTGCTTGATAAGTCGATCTGAAATGGAATCCTATTTGCAATCCTATCTCTTAATTTTGAAGTAGGTTCTCAATAAAAATTTCTTTGTCGATAGATTTAATTTTGAATAGATTTTTTTAGTTTAGTTTAGTTTTTATTAACTTCGCACTAGAAGCAACACGAGGGCTATTGGAGATGGACCTCGTATTTTTGAAAACCTTTGAATTGAACAGAAGGATTTTTATAAACAAAAAATGTCAATATAAAAATTTGGTTTATATTTTAAAACAGAAATTTATTTTTCAAATTTTTTTATAAACTCGTTTAATTTGTCATTTTTATGACTGCTATTTAGATTTTTATGCAATGTTATGGATGGAATTTTCTTACATTTTAAGTCTAAAGGATAGAGAAAGAGGGGAGAAAAAAAGAGTTCGTGCTCTTCCCAGTAGTTGTTCATTTATTTATAAAAGTTCGCTTTAATATTTGTATTAAAAGAAAGGTTTACTTTTTACTTGTTTCATGTAGTATGATCATAATATCATTTACACATAATACTTTTTATGCTGAATATCATATGCGTGTACTAAATCTTTTTTTTTTTAATTTAGTCTAAGCAATTTAAAAATATAATTGTTCGCTATAGTTACGATTTACGTGTTTCACAACACTAGTGTATTGTAAACTATGCTTCTAATTTTTATTCGATTGGCTTAAAATGTTTCCGCTTCATTATCTCAAATTAGTATCGCATCGACAATCACATCTGTAAATCATAATTATCTTACCTTTAAAAGCACTCGACAACGAAAACTGACTAATCACCAAAAAGAAGCCCAAATCACTTCTCTCAACCTGATTAAGCGCATCCGCCCGATTTTGCTCTTGCGGAAAATTAACTCGCGTTTATCAACAGCCCGAAAACACTAACTTGAAAACCGAACACGGGAAAGAATTCGAAACCTATATACACGACTGACATATGTCGTTCCAATGGGACAAGCATTCTTCCAACCGAGTGTATCGGCCTGTGTATTCTGTTCTCTTAAGTTCCACCAATTGAAACTGAATCAAAAAGGACGCTGTTTCTAAAGAATTAAAAAAAAAAACCCAAGAGGACTGAAGAAAGAAGAAAAGAAATAATTGTAAAATCACCGTGCCTGAGTGGTGCATCCGAAGTGCTCGAAGTAATAATAATGAATGACAAGAAGCAGCATCTACTGAGGGAGGGATGAGAAAGAAATAAAAAAAATTCGTCAAACATCCGAGAAGCAGCAGTCAATTGAATGTGATGGTGGTGAGTTGTGAGAGGTGACTCCACATTTAATGAGGAGACTTTCCCACGAATGGAAAAGAGAGAGAGAGGGAGAGAGAGAGAGGTCCAATTAGCAGACGACGCTTCGCTCAACAACATCCACTTGACATTCCGGTTTACCTTGGTGCATAAATTAGTTGCTGTGAGACCCCTCCTCTTGGCTGCACCGCCAAGCGAAATAATTAGATGACGTCACCTCTCTCTCTCGCAGGAAAGCTGGTGATGCAGGAGCTCTGCAACAAAGCGCCATGTTTGGTCGCCTAGGTAAACTGACAATATCCATTCAAATCATACATTCAGATAATATTTCAACGACAAATATTTAGCAACTGCTTGACTTGTTGCTTCATTTGCATCAAGTCCTAATGGAGGCAGACAGAATCCATAGTAATGATCTTGGTATAAATGTTTTCTCTACTATTTGCTTACGGAATCATTCTTGAATAAATTATTCTTACGAAGGATTAATATACATTTCCGGTAGTCGTACATTTAATTTCTGTTTCCAATTTAAATTTTAAAATCATTGTTGCTCAGAAATTTAAAGTTTAATCCATGACATATAGACTTCAGAAAGATAATTATAAATCTTCAACAATAGTACGTAAGAATTTATAGTCACACGTGGGACTTCTGCTTTTAGTATAATTCAGAGATTTGAATACTATTATTTTTCTCAATGTATTAATATTTTCCTAAAATTATATCATTAAAATGGAGATAAAAAATTATTCTAACATGTAATGAATATTTTAAAGAAGATTATAATAAAATTGCTAGCTGTAATTAAAATGCACCTACCTATCTGGAGTCTTTTGAAATCATAACGAAAGTAGACTCAAATTGTAATTCAGTTGATCTAAAAGAAAAATTGATTTGCAATTTTCCAGATTGACAATTTTTATATGAAGATTTATTTAACACTTATTACGCCTCTTCAGGTACCGAAATGATCCTTCTCAATTTTCGACCTTCCTTCTTGTCAACCAATTTTTATCTTTTCCCCATTTTTAAACGTCTAGTTCACAGTTACACCTTGTTTGGCGAAGCATAACCCTACCTGGCACTTATGCCAATAAACTTTACCATCCCACATACACAAATAAGTATTTAATAGTTATCTTTATCTTATGACCACACATATAAGAAAAAAGATTATATATATATTTCTTTTAAGAATGTGTTATAACCCGTTTACAGAGAAACTACATTCAACCTTATATTTAAAGTTCTATGGCATTTTATTTTCATTAAACACTCTAAAGTTACTTTGAAATATTCAGATAGAAGATTGATCCCAAAAAAATGATTTTTTTTTCTGTAGGAGAACCAAATATATCTGATTTTTGGTATTAAGCTTACCTGTTGTGTGAAGTTAATTTATATTTATATCATTTTATTTTCCAGATTGCTAATACCAAGTTCCAACGATCAACCATACTGATAATGTCTGGAAATCTGTTTGTCTTTAAAAATCTCGGAATTTAATGACTTGAGAGGAGGAAAAATGTATACTAAGTAGCTTCGGAATTGATTTTTTATAGAATAATCTTTAAAAAATTACTCTTGAGACAATAGCAAATTTAAAAAAAATATTTTTGCCTCAAATGTTCTTTAGAAAAATCATTTCTTATATAATTACAATTTTGGCAATGTGTAAAGAGAGTTTTTCTTCGACATATTTGCATGAATCAATTTGTAATAACAAAATGATTTTGCAAATTACAAATTTTTCATGATTTTTTTAAAATAAAATTTCTCAAATAGTTATAATCTTCTTAGCAATATATATAAAGAATCTCCACTCCCTTTCCATTTAGCTATATTTACATGAATTTATTGTTTGAATAACTAGCACCTTTATTTGACCATGGCGTTCCAGAAATTGTCAAATCGTTGTTTATATTTATTTCTCGATAGCAATATGCGACTAAAGAAATTAAAATTAATCAATATTATTACTGTAGTTATAAATTTCCTGAGAAAGAATATTAAGGAATTGAAATACTGCTTTTAGAATTTCTTAAAGTTTCCAGTTATTCTAGTTATATTTAATATCGGAATTGTCAGCAACTGTTGTATCAACTATAATGTAGTTATGAAAAATATTAATAATGTAATTACGTAAAACGTGTAATATAAATAATTAAATATCAGTATTTGTTTTATATATGCATAAAAGAAATTACATACATATAAGAAATAATGAAAAGGAGAATAATCCATAGAAATAGAATAGGTTACAAATTGTTCTTGCAATACATTTTTAAATAGATTAGCTTTTTCTCCACATAACTATACTATTTACTTACTTAAATGGCCTTACGATCAAGTCAGTTAAGTAAGTTGTTACACGATACACGTTAGTTTGCTTATACAGTGACATAGGTTGAAACAGATGTTGATAAGAAAGATTTTGTAAAAAGGAAAACATACACACACAAATTTGGTATCTAATACAATACCCAAGTTCGATTTCATTAATTACCTTTGCAAAAAAGTAATTCACACACATTTGGATACCAGGTTTACAAAGCAAATACTTCAAAACACATATCTTTATTTAGTTTCAAATGAAGCTTAAGTCGGAAAGTGGATGAATTCAAGCGTTATGAGCCAAAGACGTGCTTCCTAAAGACTTTCGATATTTTTACCAGAAGCAACATTTACGATATACGTTAGTTTGCTTATACGGCTTCAGTGAATGTATGTTCCGCTTCGCGAAAACCTTCTCTGCCATTTCATTTTTAGAAGCCTGGATAATTTAATATAAGAGTAGCCTT
The DNA here is from genome assembly GCA_019974015.1 of Nephila pilipes. Taxonomy (NCBI): domain Eukaryota; kingdom Metazoa; phylum Arthropoda; class Arachnida; order Araneae; family Nephilidae; genus Nephila; species Nephila pilipes. The sequence goes on along the minus strand of BMAW01016902.1, from coordinate 86,012 downwards.
TTATATTATATTATTTGAACTTCAATTAAGCAATGCCTTAAAAAGAGTTAGTTTTTCTGACAACAATTTTGGTTAGTTATTTGTTAATTTGTTAATATAACAAATATATGTATCTTAATTTTTAATAAATAATATTTGAAATAGAAGCCGATAATGTAAATTTTGTTATTATTATAGTTTTTTGGGCAAAAATATAATGACTGAATTAGCTTATGAAGCAAACTCAAAATTTAGTTAATTTGTATTTGTTTTCGGTATTACAATTGAAATAAAGAACAAAGGAACATGCAGAAATGACAGAATAATGTTATCAAAAAACTTTTTTTATAATTATGTAAACTAAATTCTTTAAAGAGAATGAAAGTATTTAATATTTAGTTCATCGGCTTAGTAAAATTAGAGAGGAACTTTATTTTTAAATAAAGTTTTACTTTAATTTTCAGCACATTTTCTCACTTTTTTGCAATCATTCATAAGCATGTATGAAAAACTGAATGTATCTATTATTTGATATTTAATCTAACAATAACAAAATAAAATTTACATTATAATGCTCTCCTTAATACTATAAATTATAATTCCTACTAAATAGTATTTTCAATGAGTAGTGCTATTAAAAAAGAATTGTTAAAAAGGGATTAATACAGCAACGGAAATTTAAATAAATACTAATTTACGAAAAATCTTTGGCTACTAAAATATGAATATTTTCTAGAACAGCTTTAATTTCTTATTTATTTTTTGATACTTATTCAATAAATAATTCAACTATTGGGCAATATTCTAAGTAAAAAATATCATAGAATATCTAGTACTATTAATAATATTGTATTATCTTGCTATAAATAGATTAGTCGTATTAATAATATTAATCATAATCAGAAATTTGTTTAAAAGCAAAAAATTTAGAGCCTTCATTCAATCCTTTAAACAAATTATCTTTTAAGTCTTTTTCAGTTCCTTGAAAATGTAAGGATCTGAAAATATTTAAAGATTTGTATAAGCTTAATTTATTATGAGGTAAATAACATATCGGTAAAAATATTAAACTTGTTTTAATTCTGTCATTTTTCTTATTTTTTTTTTACGAATTAATGAAGCAACAAAAAAATCTTAAAATTAGAAGCCAGAATATATCTAGATTTATTGTGGAATAAAAAAAAAATCTCCTTTCTTTAGCTCATTAAATAAACTCTTCGTTAAAAGATTCTAAGGACAAGAATGGAGGTACCTGAGGCTCTCCTTTTAACGTACCTGAATCTTCACACACACTCACTCTCTCATTCTTTCTCTTACGCTTCTTTATGGGGCGAAGAATACAATCTTCAGAAGGATTTCATCTTTTGACTTTGGAGACGAGAGAAGACAAGAAAATGAAAAATTGTCTTCAACTGTGTGCCTGGAGAACCCGATTAGGATCGAGAGCTTCTGATTCTTAAGACAATGTACGTTTAACTCTGACAAGTAACGCAGATATAGAGACACTTGATTTTAGGAGGTATGAACAGAAAGGAAGAATAATAGAGTAAAACAATAAGAATACATGGAAGAGAGTCTTCTGTGATGAGAGGGAAAAAGAGCAAAGAATTATTCACTGTTATAATGGATTGTAGAAAGTATAAATAAAAAAAGGTTAGATTTTGTGAAATTTAATGTAAATATTTTAAAATGGCGTATTTTTTTACACTTCAAAATTTATATATTCGAACACAACTTAAATGAAAAAAGAATGTTATTGAATCGCGGTGACGTACATGGTTTGAATCCTTTAAGAATTTTAGATGATCAGAGAATGTAATTAATAATATTTATATAATCAAATATTTAATACATAATGTCTTACACAATAACAGATGAATTTCATCTATAATGTAATTTCAATACAATAGTTCCGAATTTTTCAAAGCATTAAAATAAATTCGTCGTAATTAAATTTTTTTGAAAAATTTTCTGAGTTGAAAAATCAATTTTGAATAAATAGGTCCAAAGGAAAAAATTAGTTTTAAAGTTTTTCAGAAGATTTTCAAAAAAGTGAATTTCAGCAACAAAATTGTATTACTTGCAAATTCAACTTTTTTGTTTAGTTATGTAATTACAATGTTAATTAATTTTCAATAGTCCGAGACAAATTTATCCGTGCAATATTCAATTTCGTCTAATATGCGTTAATTATGCAAAAATATGAAACTGCTTGACCGATAAAAGTATTATATAAATAGTTAAACTTGTAATAATAAAAAAATTAGCATATTCATTTAAAATATTACAAATCTTTGATTGATGATCTAATAATTTAGATGTATTAAAATTATATTCGCATTTAAATTTATTTCGTCGTGCTTGTTAAGTAATGGATTACTACTTATTTTACTTTACATGATTTTTCCATAAGAGGAGTGACATTTAGAATTGATTATTTGATTCAGATACTTTTGATATTACTTTATAAATAAAAAAGGGAGAATATATTCAATGATAAAGTTAAAAATGGACAATTATATTTTTAAGAAAATTATCATGTATTGCAAAAAAATTGCAATAAAAGCAATTTTACTCACTTAGGTATTGAAAGAAAAAATTCCAAAACTCTGAGATAAATTGATAACTATAAGTATCAAAGGTAAAAAAAAAAAAAGACTCTTATAATGGAACAAAAGTATTATGTGAAAGGAAAATGTTTAAAAAAATCTCTTAAAATTAATGAAACAAAATATTTTAGTGTCGTAATTTGTTAGACTATTTTAACATTTGTGTAGTGCAAACGAATAATAATAATAAAATTTTAAAAATTATTTTAGAATTTTTGTTTCCCATGTGGCTAAGCAATTAAATTTTAAAAAAATGAAAAGGGGGAATGGGGAGAAGGAAAGAGAAAAAGAGCTTTTTGGATCGCACATGCTTGGGTATGGTGCATCGATATGTGAAAAGAGAGAAACTTAAGTTGTTTTCTTTACTATAAAAGTATATGTGCAATAAAACCAGTTGTAGAGACCAGTTGTGTACGTTTTTTTAAGAATGGTTCTACTATTTGTTGAAGGATTAAAAAGGTCAACTATATATCAGTCTCAAACTGTTAGCATCATTCGCTCTGTGGGTGCCAAATCATCATTCATTCGAAAATTAAAAATAGTCAATGGTCATGAGCAAATAAATGAACTGACACTGGTTAGGATGTTAATTTTTAATCACCATGTAAGGGAAATAGTCGTTTCCAAAGGAACAAAGTTTGATTTAATCTAATGTGGGAAAAGAATTCATTAATGTCCTTTTTATTTTAGAGATTTCCAAAAAAGACTCCTAACCCCGGAACTAAATCCTAACCTTGGTTATTCTAGTCTTGGAGCTAAATTCTTAGAATTATAAATTGAAAAATTAAGATTTAGTTATATTGAACTATTGTACCATCCTTTTAATTAATCGTCTTAAGATTCTGCATTAATCAATCAAGCTGTAAATATACAAATTTTGAAAATTATTAAGAAGAAATGAGAGGATATATATATATATATATATGGATCAAATTTAATCAATAGGTTTTCTCGACTTATATCGATATAAGTGAAAAAAAATTTATTTAAAATATTAAGAATATAGGAAACGTAAATAATGATTTTTCTAAATGTAACAATGTTAAGTGTTTTTTTCATTGTATCAGTAAAAGAGTCATGAAAAATTTATCATCAATTTTATTTTACTATCTAATTACATGAAAATGAAATGAATACTTTTAAGAGAATCTTCATCTTTTTTTTTTCTATCAAACTACATCGAAATCAGGAAAAAGCCTTTCTTACCTTTTGCATTTTGAAAAAAAAAAAAAAAAAGAAGAAGAAGAAGAAGAAGAATGAGGTAATCAAAATAAGAAATCGCTTTCTCAATATGACATAAATATATAAGGTAAATATAAATAAAATAATTTTATTAAAAATATTATTCCATTTCCTGTTGAATATCATCTTCAAGTGTTAAATGTCTTCTTTTGCTTTTTCTTCGAATTCAGAAACTGTTTATACTTCCACGTCTAATTGTACCTTTTATCGGTTCATTTCCCCACCACCTCTTATATAACATAGAGTGGAAAAAAACAAGATCCTTTATCTAATTTTGTTTAAAATTATGGTATAAATACTAATAATTTTTCTGTCAATTAATTACGAAAATTGAAATTGAGAATTTAAAAATTAGTAAGAAAATATCCTGTTTAATTTATTAACATAAATATTTAATTTCGAGGGAAAATATCATTGTGATCTATAATATTTCTAATCGAAATATAACATTTTATCACTTCGTATTCCTTGCTGAAAACTGTTTTGAAAAAAATAATGTTCAAAAGACTTCATTTCAAAATTGGTTTAAAATTTATGATTGTTGATTTTTGTTCATTATTGCATTCGATGTAGTTACGTATAAGATCGTCAAAATAGGATCAACAACAATCCACCTCTTTAGTAAATCGTGTTAAACTGAGTAGAATAAAATTTTAATTAAATAAATTTATCTTATTAGAAATAATCAACAGTGTATTCTAAAGGGAAAACATCTTAATTTGATCTTTGCTGCAGTGTAAGACTTCCAAAGAAAGCCACATCGTTGAAAAGTGTTTAGTAATAGCAAATCACTTTGTTCAGGAAAAAACAAGCGACGCATAATTGAAGGATTTTACAAACAAGACTGGGATAATTGAGAGGTCACTGTAATTCGTTTCTCCTGTAAATCAACATGAGAAACTCTCAAGTGATGTGTTAAAAATCTTCCGGCGCATCTTGCACAAAAGCGTTCAAGCGTCAATTCCAACTTCCGAGAAACTATACACACTTAAACAATACAAAACGATATAGAGAGAGACTCCGTGGTGAAATGCGTTTCCCATCTCACACAAAGGAAGTTTACACGCTCAACTCTGCTCCCTATTCGCTCCAACACACCCTCGTGGAAAAGTCGAAAATTAGAACAGCAATGTAAACCTGGATGCCAAATCCCTTTTGGCTGCAGGGTATCTCGAAAATTCAATGGCCGATTTAATGCAAACACTCCGACGGAGCCTAGGGAGTCGGAATGTATAACACGGATTGGCTCGATTCGGACAAGGATAAACAGCAGGCGGTAGTTTTCAAGGGACAAATCAAAGGCAAGGGTAGCATTTGAAATTTCCCTTTGATAACGAAGCGCGCTTTCTGATTGGATGGCAGGAAAGACAAGCTTCGCTGAGTTTCGATTGGACGTGTAAACGGGACCTGGCTCTTTTATATTTGCATCCTGCAGTGATTTCGCTTTAGGGACATAAAAGCTTCACCGGCAGACCCACTCTAGGAGTTTTAATTCCCTCTTTCCAAGCCCCCTGGATCCTTCCCTCCCTATTCGGGGGATCCTGCTGAAATATTCCCTCTCTCTCTCTCTCTCATCAGAGTTTCAAGTCAGAGATATTTGCACAGAGTAGAGCAAACAACTGAAAGATGGGGAGCTTTGGCGGCTGTCGTGCAGGGAAACCCTCTGTAAAGGCTTCTCTCTGTGTCGCACAGGCTTTGAAGCCCTTCCCCTCCAAGTCAAAGGATTGTGATTTTGTCAAGTTATGCACACAGAGGAAGCAGGCTGTTTGAGGGACGATTGAGGGAACGGTCCGCGAATACTCAAGTGTGTACGGACCAAGAGTAAATACAATCTTAGAAGTCTGAAAGGGCACACATACATGTATATATCTGTGTATACATATCAGTCTTTTTCTATTCCTTGTTACGTGAGGTGATGCTTTAATGTTTTTTTTCCCTCTGTGTCTGTCTCTTCAGGTTCTGCGGAAGTAATAGAAAGTTTTTAGTCGCGGGTGAAGTACAGGATCATGCACTGTTGTGTTAAATTTACTAAAAGTAGTTTGTAATTAGAGTACAGGAGAATTTTTTGCGGGTATTTTATTTGATTTTCAAAACAAGAAAGGTAATTCAATTACAAATCTTAGTTCTTTATATTAATGGCCTATGAAAATTTAATTCAAAAAGAAATATTTGAAAAGAAAGAATATAAGAATTTAATATTTAAATATTTTTTGTATTAAAATGCATTAACACTAATATTTTAAAATATATTAACCTTTGTGACATTTGTGAAAATATTTTAACTTTTAATGATAGGTATTGCTTTTCTAAAAACGAATTATTATTATTAAAAAGTTTCTAAAATTAATAAATTTAAAAATCAGAAGTTTTTATTTAAAATTTCAGAAACTAAACGAATTCTTATTGATTGAGACATTAACAACTCAGTACTTTGAATTTCTCAGTTCTATTTGATTTATAGCGAGCACACACACACACACACACACACATATATATATATATATATATATATATATATATATATATATATGTATAATTATTTTAAAATAGTTATTTTTAAAGTTTATTATGAATACCTTCATCGAAATAACTTGCAAAAACTCAACAAAACGTAAAAGTAAGCTTTATTGATGTAAACATTTCGCACAAAAAAAAAGAAAAAAAATCAGCAAAAGTAACATAAGACAAAGCAACGTAAATAACTACGAATTCGCAAGTTATAATCAACGTGATGATATTTTAAACTTCTTGAAAATAGATACAATGGAATAATATTCGGAACACAACTCGGCTGGTAGTGTTCGGATTACTGATTTTTCGTACGCTGATTTATTTATGGGGGGGGGGATTAACCAGTGTCATAGGATATTATAGAGAAAAGGGAAAATATATATATATATATATATATATATACATCGATCAATAACTCCGAGTCTAACATTGCAACATTTTTTTTGAAAATTTTTTATTCATCAAATAACATCTTTTGTTAATCACTCTTTAGTGATACAATCGTTTCAACGCTTTTCCAAATTTTTTTTTTTTCGCAAGAAATCTTTTGTGCGAGTAGCGATAAACAGCTTTTGAATCATCGACTCGTTGCTTTTGTTCCATCGAAAGCAATCGCGGCACCCATTGAAAAACCTTTTCACTTCCTTCAAAACCTCAGTAAATACACTTCCAAGATATCTGTGTCATCTCAGCAATTCACGGAGCTTCACCGATCTTCATTATAATTTTGTCACTTCACCACATTTTCCGGTACCATGTTCCACAGGTCTACCGCGTTCCGCGTCATTTGTGTCGGACGACGAAGCTTTAAACTCGGCAAACCACCGACAACTGTTGCTTTTTGAGCGGACAAGAGTCCGGGTAACATTTTTTCAATCCATTGTTCGTTTGCGGTACCCATTAAAAAACAATGTTTTATCAGAAACACGAAACTCGGTTTTTTCCCATTTTTAAACAAAACACAAAACGACTTTACTTCCAACCTGATAACTCAGCTGTTTCGGTCCGATCGACTTTTGACGTTTCAAGATGTTCTTGTATCTGAGACTGGTTTACAAGCGCCACCTCTGGGTTAGTCTCGTGAGCATTGATTGATGTTATATAGTATATATATATATATATATATATATATATATATATATATATATATATAAAAAATTAAAAATATATTATATATATATATATATATATATATATATATATATATATATATATATATATATATATATATATATAATATATTATAATTCCCTGGAATTGAATTTACCAATAGAATCTTTCTGATAGCTAACCGGATAATCTGATGCTCTACTGTATAGATTTTACCTCTTTGTTTTGTTAAAAACTCATTCAGATTTCATTAGATGCTTTATTTAATCATATCCAATATCCCCTATACTTAAGCGTATCCTTCATTGAACTATATCATATCTTAATTATAGTTCTTTTGTATCTTACAGAAATATATTGTCTATCACTCATACTATATTTCTTCAGTAAAATAATAAGCAACGCTATTACAATTACCTTTAAACATAAGACCCAAAGCTCCTTTTTTTTTCAGTGTCATTGTTTAATTTAATAATTGCTACTAATAAAAATAAATTCTAAATTGATAATACTGCATAATCAAATTAGATTTAAAAATATGCAGAAAAATATTTCTTCCAGAGAGAGATTGTTAGAAGATAACTATTCCAAGCTTTTTCTTCCTTATTTTTTTTTATTATTTCTCAAACAAAAAATGATTTAAATCCTTTCGAAGAGTAGTTATATTTATTCTTGCCTGTTTAGTATTTTAATTAAACTGTTTATATAATTACAATTATTTGCTCTAATTTATTCTGAGATAATAAAGTATCAATATATTCTTATCCACTTAGAATTAATCAATTTACCAATGGAAAGATATTCAAGGTAACTGATACCGATTTCTTATAATTGAGTACACATTTGACCTATGCCAATTCTTGTGAATAATTACTGATCTATTTTTTTTTTGCTAAAATATAAAGAATTTTTTTTTTTTCTTATTTCTTCATTGTGAGAATTATTTTAAAAATTTTTTTAAAAAAGTACAGAATTTTTTAAGAATATGTAACGTCATTAATAAAGCATTTCATGTTCTTTGTTTTTCCTTCTAATTATTATCAAAACATAGCCAACATTTGCTTTTCATTTTGCAGTCAAATTTAGATTAAATCCTGTGGAATAAATCATTACTATTTTTGATTTTTGGGGAATTTCCACTGAAATACATTGAGTAACTTAGAATTTCCAAAATAATCCTGGTCTACAAGGTAAAATACTTTATGCTAAAAATATCACTCATGAAAATACAATTTTCCGCAAAATTAAACATCTTCAATAAAACATTTTTATTTGCAATGGTTTTATTATAATCTCTAGGAGAAACAACCTTTATAGTGCGAGATTTATTTTCAGGTGAGAAGAAATCATTATAGGGTAGTCCATGAGCTATGAATAAATAACACTTATCATACTCAATAATTGTCTGGTGGAACCAGGCGATGAACAACTTCAGCTTTAATAAACAACTAAGATCTTAAAAATGATCGAAATTAATGGGTAAGTATTTAGAAATACTCCGGTAATTGCATTTTTTACCAGCGACGTTTTGGCAAATATTAAGTGTCGGACCAAATAATTGAAAATAGTGTATACGCAATTCCCTTGATAATTACAAGATAGAACCATATTTTAGATGAGTTAAAAGAACGAAATCGATCGAAATAAGTAAACTAATTACTTGTTTGTTGTAGGATTTAGTCATACCATATCAATCAACTAACTGCACGTCAGAATACCAAAATGGAGAAACTGATGATAATGTGTCAAGTTAATATTGTATTCATGATGGTCATATGATGAATTGTATCATATGTTAATGATATATGATATGTGTCTGTAATTTGTTGTGTGTATGTATATATATATATATATGTTAGAGTTATATAGCGTTATACATATTGCTGTTATAAGGTTATTATACATATATATATATTATATATACATACATACATATATATATTATATATATATATACTCAAAGTGAATTAAAAAAATTTAAATATATTTAAAATATAGCTAATAATATTTAAAGTAATGTGAACGATAATAGAGATAAATTTACCTAACTGATTCATAAGGTTCCATTATGTGGCTAATTAGTTTTTGCTATAAATATTTACACTCTGTGATTAATATACATGTTATTAGTTAAATAACGTGATACTTTTTGGAAACTTTACAGTAAGTTCCTTTTTTTGAATTTTATTTAGAGTAATTTTATATAATTATTATAAAACAGAAAAAATTTAAGTTTTATTATTATTTTTCTTAAAAAAAAATTCCTATTTTTCAATTCAATATCTTCGTTTCCAGTTTAATTTTTCGTTTTATCTTGCTCTGTAGTACTTTCTCTGTCTCTCTCTCGCTGATTCATAGCACTGTTCTCCACATCTGTTTTTCGATTTCCGTCTTCGTTTCTGCGCTTCAGTTTCTACTGTATAGTTTTCGTCTCTTGTATAGTTTTTTTTTGATTTTGTAATTTTACACTTGTTTCGTTTATGTGTTAAATCTCGTACATATCTCTGTGTATTCATGTATTTTATCTCTTTTATTTTTTCCTTCTAAGTTTTGAAATTCTTTTATTGATATACCAAGTTCTTTATATAACGTTTTCTGTTTGAGAAAGTTTGTCAGTAAAACGACTTTAATCGCTAGCTATATTCAACTGTTACAGAATGGAATGCTAAAGTGTTTTTTTCTTTATGCATTTACTTTTCTATTTATCTTTGATTTTTCAATCTTTGCTATGTATATCTTTTATTGCAACTTTTTTTCTTTATTTTTTATACCATATGAAAGATCTATATATTGTAACATATATATATATATATATATATATATATATATATAGGTATATATATATATATATATATATATATATATAAAAAAGAAAGCACATTGGCGGAGCTCTGTGATTATTTATTATATTCAAATTACCTGGTTGCTGTAACTTTTAATTAAGATTGTATTTTCTGTGAGACTGAGGCTTGTGTAAATAGTTCTGTCTTAACAAAAAAAGTATACTATTTTCAACAGTGAAATCGGAGGTATCTACCTATAAGATTTTATCGAAACTTTTTGATTGAGTAGGGTAAAAAAGACAACCAAAAAGTAATAATGAAAAAAACATCTGATTTTTCTAACCATGAAATTGTCATCTGCTAAATTTCTGCGATGAAAATTAACTTATTAAGATTTATCTTTGTTTCATAATTGTCTCAGAGAAGGTTTTGATCTTTCTTTAAATACCTGGAACAAATTGTTTTTCATGGAACATGTGTTTGGGGTAGAATGCTAAGCTAAAATTATTACATTCGATAAAAATTGCAGACCCAGAAATAATTTTCAACAAATTTTAGCGAAGTAAATTTGTTATAGTGTGTTTGTTACAGAATTACAGGTGGATATCAAAATTATGGAAACCCCTCTGTGAATAAAAAAGTGACATTTTTTTGAATGCGCTTGTAAGATTAAAATAATAGCTTACTCCATTTTTTTTTATAAATAGAAATGTATATGTTCTAGTAGTATGTCGTAGCTTTATTAAAGTTCTGTAAGTCTTGATTTTTTTTCAAATGCGTATGTATAACTTCAGATTTTCTAGAGGTCAAATTGTAGGAGGACTGTCTAGTTGAAAGAAATGTGACCGAAACATCCCAACTTTAGGCGTTTTCTAGAGGAATGGCATCTAAAAGTCATTACAGCATTCACAGGAGCGCGACAAGACATGTTTGGCGAATCAAAATAGAGCGCTGGAAAGAGAAGCTTCCGAAGTGAGAATCGATGGGTATTGAGGTGGATTATAATGTCTAGTGCCGAACAATCCAAATAAAAAGTGACCGTTGAGCCTGTCTGCATCAGGATTCTCCAGTGTCAATGATTACATTTAGAATGCATCTTCATAAACAGAGCATTTACGGTAGAACAGCAAATACCAAACCACTTATCACAGTTGTTAATGCCAAATTTCGTCTACAGTGGTGTCACACTCACAAAACCTGGTCGATTGATAAGTGGAAAAAACTAAAATGGTCTGACGAATCATCTTTCACTCTTTTCTCTACAACAGGACAGGTGCACGTTTGGAGGACACCTGCACAAGCGTATGATCGTGATTGTCTCCTTCCAACTGTCAAGTATGGAGGTATATATTGACATGATATGGGCAGCCGTGTCATGATATGGGCAGTCTTCTGCTGGACCAATCATAACTTTGAAAGGAAGGATCACTGGGGAGAAGTATAGAGAAATTTCAGCTGACCAGGTCCATCCTATGGTGCAAACATTGTTTCCTGCCGGAGATGGAATTTTCCAGGATTATAATGCACCTATCCATGCAGGGGGACTTGTCCAATCATGATTTGATGAACACGAATTTAAACATATACCTTGGCCTGTACAGTCAGTCGATCTCATTATAATTGAGCTGTTATGGTCTATTTTAAAGAGTTCAATACGGAATCGATATCTTCCACCGGCATCTCTCTCAGAACTTTCGCAATATCTTTAAGATGAATTGTACAATATTCCTCTAAACACTATTCAACACTTGTAGAAATCAATTCCTAGGTGAATCCAAGCTGTGTTACATGCTAAGGTTGGTCCTACACCATACTAATAAACGATTCCTTATAAATCTATGGTGTTTCCATTATTTTGATAACCACCTGTAAGAGCTGTGTGTCATTAAGTTTTAGATTTCATATTCAACACTATTTCTCTTTTTTTTTACTTTTATTATACTATGCTAATATTTCTAATTTAACAGGCTGTTAACAGATTAGTAATTCTAAACTAGTAATTAATATATTAATTGATTACACATATATACACATTTTGAATAAACTTACAAAGCGTGCCCAGAAAGTAAGAGAACAGAGCCTCTAATGCTCAATAAGAATTTTTTCAACACATTTGGCAGAACTACGTTCAAGTTAAGTTCTAGGGAGTAAAATGCGAGCTCATTTGTCTCAGTCGGTTGAAGACTTTTCCTGTACTGCCATGTTGAAATGAGTATATCGATTCCGAATCCCTCCAGTAGTGAGTTAAGGAATTTAATCTGGTTTCATACAAGGTGATTTAAAATTCATATGGCAAACATTAATCTGAGTTTAAACACACTGATTTTTTTTTTTTTTTTTTTTGCATCGGGCAATATATACGCAATCAACATATCGAATCACAAATTCGAGAAATAGATATAAAAGGTAAAAAACCAAATTGAACAATTAGACCATCACTCATAAGATCTCGTGTCTTCAAGCTTGATAAATTCATATCATCATGTTAAGCATACAACCAATATTATTTCTTTTGGGTTTATCTGAAGGCTCTCGATTACGAGGATCCAATTGACTCTATTAATGATCCGCTTCCAGATTTATATCACGGACTTTTAAAGGCTGTAAATTTGAGCAAATATAGCAAACATTATTATAAAGAATGTCTTCAAATAACAATGATTTAAGTAAAAATTTATGTTTTCTCCCTAACTTATTTCTTGTGTTTGTACCTCAAAGCTTCACAGATGCCATTAATTTTAAGAAAAGACTCAAAAAAAGTTGTTACAGTGTGTTTTATCATATTTTTCAAAATGTGTCTCTTGAGTACTGAATGGTGTCATATAAAAGGAAATTATTATCATACCTTATACGAGTAAAGATTACATTTGCACAATCTAGTAGTTTCAATTTAGAACCACCCACCCCTCTATATTAAATAAAATAAGAAGGCTATAAATATTACATTCGCAATCGTAATCCTGATTTACTTTTAGCCTCGGGAATGCATCCGAAGATGAAAATTAGTTTTCTAGTTCTGAAGAACTAAGCGTGATATACGAAATAATCCATGAAGTATGAGGACTGACGCATAAGCGTTTCAGCAAACAATGGGGCATGTAATAGTCACAGATATTGCTGTTGGAAATGAAGGCTTTGCTTGAATTTTCATTTGATTTTCTATCGTTAGATCAACTTCGCGCTTTGTAACAAAATGAATATCGTTTCTATAGCTCAAGTTTTTGGCAGTCTATAAGCCTTTGAAATTAAATACCGTTATGAATAAAATCAAGATGCATCATAGTTGGTATACTTGAATATATAAAATTATAAACCAGAAAGAATATATAAAAATGAACAAAATACCAAATTTTTTTTAAAAAATATGAAATTAAAAATAAAATTTGAAATTTTTTTTAAGAAATTATAATTTTTTTTTTGAAAATACAAAAATATGGAATAATATATCTAATGTTGTAAAAAATTTTAGATTATTAAGTTGTGTTATTCTAGAATTATAGGTATAATTACCCCCATCAACAAAATATATCATTAAAAAAGTTTCACAAAAAGAAAGAACTGTAAAAATCTTGATAAGTTAACTCCAGGAAATAAAATTAAAAAGAAAAACTTCCAAAAAAAAAAAAAAAAAAAAAAAAATGAAACTTAAAAAAACATAAGAGAAAAATTAAACTTTTCTAAGTGTAACACACATATGTGTATGTTATACTTTGAAAGCGTGCGTATAAGACGCATAAGCTACGAATTTAAAAATTATTACTACTCTCATCATCCCTAAATAATATATATTTTTATTTATCAAGTAAATTCAGGTCAATTTTATATATATATATATATATATATATATATATAACGAAAAAGTTAAGCTAAATTTATTTTTATAATTTCACTAATTTTTTTCAAAATATAGTCTTTGCGGTTATCTTTTAGAAATATGTAAAAAATTTCTGTCGCATTAAAGGAAGTTTTTCAAATAAATAAAAACACTCTATAACAACAACAACAAAAAAAGACACATTGAGAAGGAGTTGTCCGATGAAGACAAAAAAAATTGGTGGATAGGAAAATTATGTAAAGAATAAAAAATATTTAAAATTTCTGAAAAATCGAGTGATTTATTTCTGAATTACATAGTTACAAAGTAAAGAGCTCAGTAGGTATCAAATCACCTCTAGCCTGGATGCAAGCTGCCACACGACGTGGCATTGAGTGATAAGGCTCCCTGATGGTCTACTGCGGTACTTCTTGCCAAATTTGCTCCAATTGTGGGTCTGGCTCATCATCCCTGGTAGATGCATTCGTCTTCCCATCACATCCCAGATATGCTCGATTGGAGAGAAATCTGGCTGGTCAAGGAAATGTTTTACAAGCCGTAAGACAGTTCATAGCAAAACGTAACATATGTGGTCTGGCTATATCTTGCTGAAAAATAAGGCCAGAGTACTGCAAAACGAACGGTAGCAAAACAGGTCTCAGAATGTCGTCGGCCTACCACTGTGCTGTAAATGTTCCTCTAAAGACAACCAAAGGGGTCCGAGTATCAAGGGAAATGGCTCCCCAGACCCTAACTCCTGGTTGAGGGCCTGTGTGGCGTGCAATAGTAAAAGCAGGATCGGCACGCTGCCCTGGACGTTTCTAGACGCGTCTTCGATAATCGTCAGGACACAGTTAGCAGCGGGATTCACCCCTAAACACTATATGTCATCAGTCAGCATCATTCCAACCTGATACAGCCAAGCATCACTGTAATCTGTGTGTAGGTGTGAGTGGTATGTGTCGTAGCGGTTGGTACGAGTGTAGATTTCGATCTATCAGATGCCTGTGAATAGTAATGGTGTGCCCTCGAGTGCAGGTTGCACATCGGATGGTTGATAGCGTTGAAACGGTCGCTGTGACAGCTGATCTGACAATCACTCTGTCTTCCAAATCTGCTATGGCCTTAAGTCGACCGCTACCATCAGGACGCTGAAATCTGCCATTGTCTACCCATTCTTGGGAGCATCTTCTAATCTCAGCATCGCTTCACCCTTATGACGAGCGAATCTCCGATTTGTCCAACCTACTTCTTTCCATCCACTGATACAACCTCTTTTAAACTCTGACAGCTGCTCGTAATGAGCTCGAATCCTTCGGCGAGACATTTTTTCAGTCGTTGAAAGGTATTCTAAATCGCAATGTAACAGAAAGTTTGACCATCAGATTGCTAACCTCTTCTTATAAACACTTGCTGAGTGGGCAGTTCCGATAAGCTGTAACTCCCGCTATTCATTCATCGGGCACCAAACTTTAATCATTTGCATGTTCGGTCCAAATGTCTTTGCATACGAAATTATATTACAATCGGGCAACTCCTTCTTGTTGTGTCGTTTTTTTTTTTTTTTTTTTTTTTTTGTTATAGAGTGTATATGATTATTAATTTCGATGCTTAGAAAATAGTGGTTGATTGTCGTGTATACATATGTTTGTATTTGGATTATATTGATAATGGAAGTACTTACCTCGTGAATCAGTTAACAATCGACACGTATAGTGATAGGCCATTTTTTTTTCTTTCATAAAGATGAAGGATATGTCTTTAAATAAAAGCCTTTTACATCAATATTCGATTTATGTTACTTTGAGAGCAATATAGTACACAAATTATACAAAAAATGTTATTTAAACCTAGGTACGTTCACTTAAAAATCTCATATTGTTTATTTTTATAAATAAAGTTCCTACAAATAAAAAAAATTAAAAATCGTATTTCGGAAAAACATTTCAGTTTACGCGAACCCCAAAACTGTTATTTTCAAGGTCAGCATTATTCCAAAGGATACTCTTCATTTACCCAATATTCTAATATCCAACGGTATCTTAGATGTGCATAAAATTTACATTATACATATTGAATCCTAAATAATTATTTTTGCATTTATGAAAAGCTTTAGACTAATCCAACTGCATTGACATAGGATTCAAACTTCGTTTCGCGTCAGTGAGGCTCATTACATTCATTCCCAGCTAATATGTAAGTCATCGTTTCAAATCATCATGTTTTAAACAGGAAAGGTTACGGAAATAGACACACACCATGAATATAATCTCAACACCAACATTTCCGATCTTCAGACA
This sequence comes from Nephila pilipes, assembly GCA_019974015.1. NCBI lineage: Eukaryota > Metazoa > Arthropoda > Arachnida > Araneae > Nephilidae > Nephila > Nephila pilipes. Next base: position 69,664 of record BMAW01016902.1, on the reverse strand, counting down.
CGACTTGTGCACGTTACAAGATCTCCACATCTTCCCAGACTCATCCGGAGCAAAGAGACAAGAAGGAGCAGAGGGAGAGGGATGTTTTGACGTTCCTCTCCTACGATCCCTTGCCTCCCGGTATTCTCCCTGCTCATTCGGGCATGGATAAGCGCTGAATCAGTCGAAAGAGGAACGGACGGACAAACCGTCCTTTAGAGAGAGGATGGGGAAGGCCTTCACCACAGGCGGGATGAGGATTGGGGCGTGGGGGAGAGGAGCCAGATCTTAGCCGGAAGCTCGGGCCACTTCACGCAAGCGCGTCCCTCTTTTCATATATGAAGAGCACGACACATGTCACTTGGACAAGGGTCAGCGGACACAGAAGCGGAGAAGAGGGTCTTTTGGCAAAGGACTGTTTGTAGAAGATAGATGCCTGTGCATACATAGTGTTGGAGAAGAACTTGGAATCTTTCGAGTTTGGCTTGAACCGGGATTTTTGTTTCAATCAAATCGAATTCTCGTTGGATGGTTCAATAGACTTATGTCTTAGGGTGTTTTCCTAAAATTTCTTGATAAGTGGAATGTAAAATTTTTTATTAATACTCGTATAATAAATGTATATAAGGATGCTTTTGTTTAAATGCCTTAAATGAAATAATATAAACCTGAATTTTTCTCACAAAGAAAAGTACTCTAATATTAATGTCGAACTATATTTTCTTTACAGAGATACAGTGTCATATAAAGAACTACTTATTACACTTTTGAATTCGAATTAGTCACTTTTTCCCCCACGTCAAGTTTTTTATCTTTTATATAACAATCCTAAATAAATTTTTAACCTAATATTTAGAAGTGAAAAACTGTGCTATATATTGTAGATTTCTAACAAAATAGCTCATGTGTGCGCCTGACATCTCTTTACGAATTTATATCAATATTGACTTTTTTTTTTATGAAAAAGTTTTCCGAGTTTTAGTAATGCTTATAATAAAATACGAAGTTGATTTTAAGAACATCGCATTATTATTTATCTTGATTGAAATGTAGAATTTCCAGTGAATTTACGAATAAAATAGAAAATTAATTGTATTTTTTTAATAATTTTTCAAGTTAAAGAAACGGATATTTAAGCATTCATCTGAATTAAAATAAGTTAAATATTTTTAATTAAAAGATGTAAAATAAAGTGGATTTGGTTTGAAATTAACTTCTCATATTAGTTTATCAATTTATTAAACGCAATATTTTATCTCAATTCAGATTTGTCTCTTTTGAAATTTTATGGAAAGATTAATTTACTATAGAGATTTAACAAACAAAATTATTCAATAAATATCTTGCATTAATATTTCACTCAAAATTCAATAACAATATATATAATAAATAAAGAAAAATAATAACAAGTAATTGCTTGAAAGATTTCATTGAAAGTAAAGTAATGATGAACATCCTATTTTTACTTCAGAAACAGTGTTATTAACGTTCATTTCAAAATAAGTTGTTAAATCATTTCAATATGTATTGAAATATAACAGATGTTCTGAATATCGCTTTCATTTTTTATTGCAATTGTTTTCTAATTCATAATTTTAATAGCAAACGGAAAGATATTAACCCTTCTTATTTTTATATTTAAAATTCCTCATTTATAAAAAGCGAATAATCTTTCAATAACTAGCTTTCTTCGCTTTAACTTTTTAATATATAGTTTTATAGGCTTAAAATTATTTTTTATGGAATGTGCTATTTTATTGATACACGCATTTATAAGTGAGTACTTTTCCATTTCGCCGGTGCAAGCGATAAAGTCGCCAAAAATGAAACAACCGATGCCAATCGAAATATGAGCTTACTGTGTGTTTTTGCTAATAACGTCTGCTTGGCGAGATTCGCGCTAGCGAAATGCGATAGCAAATAATTGTTATCAACACTGAAATTACTCAATTGATATGATAATATATTAATGTTTTCAACTAATGGAAGTATTTCAAAGATGTATGAAAGTATTTTTATTTATTGCCATATATTCATATAACTTCTTTGTATAATGTAACAAAAAGTTTTAATTAAAGTTCATTATAAAACTCACTGATTAGATAGTGAATACATAAGAAAAAGTAAAAGATTTCACAAGTAAATTAACCTTAATTAAAAACGCCGCATGTTGCATTTCCTAGATTAATATTATCTTTTGTAAAAGTTATATTAGGTATTGAGAATTTATAGAAAGAAAAAATGGATAATTTTTGTAATTGACATCCGAATTACTGAAGCGTATTCTTAATTAATGTTTAAAGTGACTGTATAAGAAATATAATCTTTAAGATTTCTATACTAAAAAAATACTTATTAAAATCATAAAACTTCTGTTTGATGATAATGATTAAAACGGGCTATTTATATTTAAAAGTGTGATCAAAAAGCTGGAATACATTTTTATTGAAAGAGTTCAAATAAATAGCCCTTAAAATTTTCAATACTGCAAAAATGTATTAAACGTATATCTGTTTAATTAATTTGACTCTCGAATACTATCATATTTCTTTAGCTACTAAACTTATATATATATATATATAATTTTCTTATTTTTCCCATTCTATAACCCATTAGTAAGGAATTCATCTTTATTTACTTATACAATTCCTAGTTATCCATTAATTTATGCAATTTTCACAAATCATTAATCTGTCGGAAATAATCCCTTCCAGACTGATAAACGTCATCAGTATCCCTCATAATCTTTTCATCTCATAACACGTGAGTTACTACGTAATCTGGAGAAATACCAACTATTATCCCGATGATAAGGGAAAAGTCTTCCGTTTTACTTTTCCGTTGAAATTGATACGGCGGAGCTGAGTCTCTTGCCTCTCTCTCACATCCAAATGAATAAGCAGTGTTGACATTCCATTACTGAATTTGAAAATCACATTTTTAATTAGTCATTAATCTTTGAAGTCATTTTAATTCAATATACATATATACATACATATATATTATAATTTATATATAAATTATATTTATATATATTTTTATACTTTTCATCTACTAAATTTCGTTAAAAGGAAATATGAATATACGTAATTTTTTTTAATTAGCATATTTAATATCTTAAGTAGAGTAATGAAAAATTATTTCTGTTGTTATTTTTTTCCTGGTTCCAAAATGTTTTAATTTATGAAGAACTATTTTTGTTCATTTGCATAGCATTGAGAAGTAATGAGTTATTTTTTCCTTTATATGATTTTACTTTACTTACTTTAAAATGTTGACAAAAAGAAAATAAAAGAAAAGTTTGATTAATTTTGCATAACTGACTGTTTTTTGTGTGCAGATATTATAAAAATAATTTTTAAAAAAAGCTTTCCTTATGGAAGAAAATAATACTTATTTGATAACAGTTATATTTGTTTTTTCAAATTGCTATTAAGGTGAAATAATTAAACACAGTTATTAAATTCTTGTATATGTAAAACATTCTTTTCATATTAGCATAAAAGCTTCTTTATATATTTCTCCTTTACAGTCAAAATAAAAGCCTTTTTTTTTTCAAAAAAAAAAAAAAAAAAAAAAAATTGAATCACGCTCTAAAAAAAAACTGTATGTCAAAACCTTCGGAATATCCCTAAAAATCCCTTTTTCCCTTTTTCTTTCGCTTAAAACGTCCTAACTTAATGGAGCTTATACGCTCCATGGAGAGGCCATGCCATCTGGCAAATGTAGTGCGATGCAAATAACATCAATCCGTACTTCTTAACATTACCCTTCCCTTAAGGGAGACAGACACCCTTTGCATTTGCAAGTCAAAAAGTGTGACACGACGAAATGAAGCACGGGACCTAAAAAGATAGCCCTTGAAAAATCACGAGTGAAAGCAGGCAATTTCCATGCGGGCATATCCATACATAAACAAAACGGATCAAACTCTCAAGGTTCAAGACGTCCGAAGGGGAGGGGAGGAAACGGAAATGACCCTTCTCTCCAAAAGAAGGGGTCGCCTGACAGCTTTGCAATGAGTGATGAATACATGATAACCCGTCTTGTCCCTACAAGCGCACACAAACAGCCGGGCCAAAGAACACAATTGTCCGTTTTCCAATAGTCTCGGACGTTGATTCTTGCTGTATCGGGCGGAAATATAGGCTGTCACTGTTGAAGGACCCCGCTGGACATGAAACCTATGCTCCAACTGACATTATTCCACAGATTTTCTGCTGAGACCATCGAATAACCGTTAGGACCAGGGAGATAGGGACTAGCTGCAAATCTAAATACAATTACCATCTTAAAGCCGATTATTTTACTTAAATTTGATGCTGATTTGCTTGTGAAGTGATAACTAAAACTAAATTCTCTAAATAATATTGTAATGATCACTTGTAGCACTGAATTCCGTAAAAATAGAAATTATTTTAATATAGAGTAAGTGTAACTGAAATGAAAAGTAAACATTTAAAATATAAGTTAATGCATTATTGTGATAGAGAAAAAGAATGTAAAAAAAATCTTGTTTATGAGCTTCCATCTTTTACCACCATTGCCTGGACACTTAAGAATTACACTTCAGTTATTTCTTAACGAATATGATTTCTTTCGCGACTATTTACTTCTATATTGACTGCAGATAATTTTAGATTATTTGTATTTTTTTATTAATGGTTGCTACAACATATATTTTCATTAATTAATATAAATAATCATAAAATATAAATCTGGAAGTTTATTTTCAATGGCTTAGTAAAATTCCCTCTTTGTTCGATACATAAATGATAAGGTGATTATTTTTATGAACTCCTTTAGGGCAAAGAAAATCAACGGAACCCTCAACTTATTTCAAAACAGATTGAAATCTTTAATTTCATTTTAATATCATTAAATTGTGATCATTCCTGAAATTAAATATTTAACTCTGAGCAATGTTTAAATGAAGAAAATAAGTGTGAGAAAACTTATAGCAATTTTTTTTTTTTTTTTTTTTTTTTTTTTTTTTTTTTTTTTTTTTTTTTGTTATTTATTTTTCGTTCATTTCTACTTTGAAATATTTCAATAGTAAGGATATAAGACTTAGAACTTAAAAACGTATCATAGAATTTCTCGTTATTGTTGATTTATTTCAGTTTGTTTTTTGAGTCTCTTGAATTAATGAAATTTCACTATATTTAATTCTAAAAATTTTGTAAAGAAAGTTTTCTTTTAAGCAACACCCTTATTCTTCAACTTTTATTAGTGAATGAAATTACAAATGCGTATTATAAAAGTAGAGAATATTTTGCTGTTTATTTCTTAAATAAAGTTTAAATATAGAAGAATAGAAATGAACGTGTTGGAATAAAAAGCAATTGTAATAATTACAAAAATTTATCGAAGTGTAACTTTAAAAAGAATTTTATTTACCTATTTTGTCATGTTATATTAAAAATTGAAGATCAAATTAAAATAATTATAAACTCTTGTCAAAATTAATAATTGATACTGGCTGTCAGCGAAAAATTTCAACTCAGTATAACTTTTAACACTTAGATTTAATAGATACTATGTTTTGTCTCTTTGGACTCAATATAATTATTAATGCACAGTTTTTCATTTATTTTCTAAAAGCACTAGATTTTATTTACTAAGTTTTTGAAAGGAGTTTCTTGTTATTCTATGAAATTATTTTCTTGATAGTTATTTTAAAAAAATGTCCTACATTCAAATGATTGCACTGAAAATAATCAATTTGTTTGTGACTTAAATTCTAAAGAGATTATTTATTAAAATAAAAATGTGTTATTTATTTTATTTATTCTTAACTGCGGTAAATTTTGAAAGTTCCACTGGATTTAAAATTTTAATCGAAAATAATCTATATCATTTTAGCCTCGTGATTACTGATTGTCTTATCTTATAATTGCTCCTCTCATCAATTTGTATATAACAGTATTTTTTAAAAGAGAGGAACGAAAAACAAAAATTAAAAATTATTACATTGAAAGTTTTTATAAAAAAAAAATTGATTCTGAATAGTACAAAGGATTTTTTTTTTCCTATAGGGATTTTTAAAGTGATATAACGACTATTTTAAAGGTACAGCAATTTTATAACATTAAATTATGGAGTCTCCTTGAAATAATTTTAAGTCCTCTGGCTTATTTCCTTTCAAAAGTGAATATCCAATATTTGATGAAGCGATGATCTGGTAATAATTCTGTAAATAAATGAATTACAATTCTTACTAAACGAAGGATATAAGTTTTAAGACAACATAGAAGATATAATCTTATTTTTTAAAAGTGATATTTTTAATGTGAATAGTATATTTTAAATAAAACTCCTATATTTTTACCATTTTGGGAATAATTTAAATAAGTATAATAGGGTTTTCTATCTGTACTGAATCAATACAAAGCTATCATTTCGATAACATTAATGCATACAAGAAGAAATCTGCTCTAAATGTCATTGAAAACTGGGGAAATACCATTTCAATGGTTAATTTTAAAACATGACTTAAAAACATTAAGTCGCGCAATAAAATACTTAAGGCAACCATTAGTCCTTCAGAAAAAAATTCTCTATTTAGATCCAAATAAATTTACACTGGAAGCAATGTATTCGGATGATTTCCAAAGCTACACTGACCTAGTAGGGTGCCCAGTGTCTTCTAATAACCGCCCCCTCATATATCCCCTTTTGTAGGCTTCCCTCTCGTCGCCAGCAAGTGCAGCTCGATTTAAGAAGTCACGTGCAGAGGGAAAATAATATTTTATGTCACCATGGGAACATGTCACGAGGACACGCGACCGACAACTCCCTCCCCCTCCCGAAACGAACCCCTTTTCTTTGCAACCCACACAGTTTTCCTCCCCCGGCGGATACACTGATGAGGTTGTTGTCGAAAAACCGATTAGCATCCAATCATGGAAGGTGGAAAGGGAGCGTTAAGCATGCGCCGTTGTTAAACACGTGAGGTAGCGTTTAGCGCAAAACTCGTCGGACGCTTTTAAGTCAGGCTAATGTGCATTAATCCGATGCGCATAAGGACATGATTATAGGGTGACATCATTAAAGTGTGGCTGACAACTTATTTTTCAGTTTTTCATGAGCACATTTAGTAAGAGAATAGCCAGAATACATACGTCGCATATCATTGGCCTCAGAAAAAGAATGTTTGTGACTTAAATTTTAATTAAATAAATTTGTTATTGATTTCCATGAAATCTAAAAAGATAATTTTTTGAAGGTAACTATTCCTAAGCTGCTGAATATCCATATAGTTGTTGAAATAAATTGTTACATGTTAGCAAAGTAAGAGATGATATTTCTCTAGGTATTTTCTTTTCCTCTTATAATATATATATATATATATATATATATATATATATATATATATATATA
>BMAW01016902.1:24479-62292 GCA_019974015.1 Nephila pilipes | reverse complement strand
ATATATATATATATATATATATATATATATATATATATATATATATAGGCGTAAGAATGAAATACGTAACTATTAATTAATGTGACAAGAATGAAGAAGATTTTGTTCTAGCCAGTTCATTTGCTTTCAATTGATAGGAAGATGAGAATTATAAAGACAAATATTATTTTTTTTCTTCTAATATCTTCCTCTTACCTTAATTTATCAAATGAACACGAAACAAGAATAAGAATATCTATTATGATGCATAAACATTTTGTAAACGTGATAATCAAAGATTATTAATGAAATGCCAAAAATATTTGTATTTAACAAATGTGAGTGAAAACAGCTGAAAAAATCTCAAAGGAAATATAACAAATGTGATAATTTAATAAGCGTAATGGCTTCAATAACAGTTTAAAAAGTCATTTTACCATTAAATTCAACTCATTTCTTTTTACACACCCCTCTCTCTTTTTTACTCTTGCAATTGAATTCCTATCGTTGCAATTGAACAATATTTACGTTAAAAAAAGAATATTTACATTCAAGAAAATTAGGAAGTGAAAATAGTGTATTATCAGGAAGTTTATTGAGAACTACTCCCAAGTTAAGGCGACTTCTGGGTGCATTGCGCCATCTATTGAGAGCAAGTAGCATTACATTTTGTTCTTTTTAAGCATTATAGCTAAATATTATTTTCATACATTTTAGAATTTTTTGCTTTTGAAATTGTACACAATTTGTTAATATTTTTCATCTTTTATGTACGTGTTTTTTTTTTAAAGTTACTTATAAGTTATCACGAGTAAGATTTTTTTTTCTACTTGATTTTCACCCCAATTTTCCAAAGTTAAAAAAAAAAGACTTTTGTTACCAAAACTTCAGTTTATAAATTTAATTCATAAGACAGATTCAATCAAAGTGAGAATGGTTCTGTTAGATAAGCAAAGGTAAATTTCTAGTAAAAATAATCTTATGAAGAGAAAAAAATCTAATTAAACGTATTTTTTATTAATTTCATATAATACTTTGAGAAACAATCTATAATGTACAACCAAGATTAATAATATCTTCTCATTTGATTCAGATTAATACATAGCAAATATTATGTTAAATAAGTGTTTTCTTCAGATGGGTCAAATATCGGAAACACCAAATTTGCATTACTGTATGGTTCTGACAAATAAATTGTCATTAAATCAGCGATAAAAAATGCTTATAATTATAAACATTTTAACAAATAAAATAATTATTTATTTTTAAATATTAATGTATGTTGTTATTAAATACTCAATATGTAAAAGAGGAACAGAAAACGTTATGAATCCTTTTAAGATAGAAATAGAATTTATTTCTCAATGAATCAAAAGAACAATTTTCTCCTGAACCCAGAAGGAAAAAAATCATAATAATGATATTTTGGAAGTGTTATTATTTAATAACTACAGGAATAATAAGAAAATATATATTATTCTAACACACTAAGCAAACAGCTGAAAAAATACATAAGGGAAACAAATTAAAAGTATTTATATGAAAAAAATATTTAGAAATGTAGATTAAGATTCGTGAAAAAAAAAAAAAAACATATATACATATAGGGAAACTAAAAAAAAAATTACAAAATACCTCTAAATTTACAAATCTGATGATTTAAAACCTGAAGTAACAAAGAAAAATATAATGAGTACTGAAGAAAATTAAATTACCTCCATAAATTCCGAGATAACTTTAAATTGTCCAGAAAATCTCCCTTATTTTGGAAATAAAAAAAAAATCTTCTTTAATTTGATAATTACAAATTATTAGAATTTTCTTAAAAAAAACATTTTCAAATTAAAACTAATCGCATATGTTATCCATACAATAGAATATATTAGTAAATATATCAATAAAAAGATTTAACAATTTATACATCGTAAACTTTAGTAATATATCCATTGAAAGTTTTAGAAATATGTAGGAAACATAGATAATATATACAAGGAAACAGCAAATAATACTATTAAAAAAATTTAATCTGTATCTACAAATCGAAATTCCAATGAAATTGTAAATACGATAAACTTTATATCAATTATCATATCAATTATTTAGTTTATCATACAATTTCCATTACTTCACCACTACCTGGCATTGTAATCGTCATCAGATATTAAACGATTCAACACCCTCAAAAGCCTTAAAGTATTTTTGTACATGCACAAAGTTGCAATTTGATAAGAAAATATAGTAAAAGTTTTAATTCTGCAATTCCAAATTTTACTTTATATCGCAGGATTTTTATTTTGGAATGTACCGTTTCCCCCAAAACTGTATTAATAAATTCTCTTTAAGTGTACTGCTTCTGTTATGAAATATTCTCACGACAAACAAGAACGTAACAAATTCCAGGAAGTTAATTAAAAGTAACACTCAAAATGCATTTTAAAGTGGTGAACTCATTATTAAATGTCAAAAAATAAATGTCTTTTCTCAGTGAATTAAATACCCTTAAACAGACTCAAACAAAATGAAATAATCTTTTCTTCAGGTCCACTTAATTGCCTTTAATTCTTTCTAAACTACCAACAACCAGAGCATAATGTCACGTAATAACTTAAAGCTGAACGTCCAGAGTGATGACTTCCGTTCACACCCTTATAATCATCATCAACGCTAACTCTGTAATTGTCGTGTCACACGTGGTATGCCGCAAATTTGAGAATTCGTTGTTTTTATCCCTAATATGCCGTTTAGTGAAGTTTCGTCTTTTGATTAATGCTTTCAGGCGAGAGCACTAGGGAAGCTGGGATGGGTTAGCTTTTGTTGTTTTTGATTTCTGGTTTGCTATTTTTATACATGAAGTGCGAAAGTATTTTTAAAAGAAGTTAAAAAGCTTTACACTCTCTAGTAATGATGAAATGGTTTTAATCAACGAATTTTAAGATATCGTGAAGATTTTATGAGATCTGCTTCAAGCTGATTGGAGCATTTTTTTCTGTATTTGATATGTAAATTGTTCTCAGTGTTATTGAATAACAAAGCTTAATTTTTATACTTACGATATTAAAGTATCGAATATTACTTAAATGAACATAAAAATAACAGACATTAAAATTAAATTTTACTGTGTAGATTACCTAATAGTTAAGAAACACTTTTAAATTCGAAAGTGTACTTTTTTTATTTTCCTTTTCGATTCATAATTAGCTTACACCAGACATGTTGACTCAAAAACTATCTCGGAGAAAACAAGTAAGCATTAAGTTTATGCAAACCCTTCCCCCCCCAAAAAAAAAAATAAAATAAAAAAATTACGATTTTGCAGGAGTATATATTTATTTTGAGAAGAAAAGATTACACAATAAAAAAAGGTACATAATTCACGATGCTCCTAAAATCAGTTCTAAGTCTGCTTTTCCATATTTCTCATTAAATTATGTTATTTATTCCTATGGCGTAAATTAATATTATAATTATTTTAATCATAAATTTAGAAAATTTAAATTATTATATAGCACTAAAGTTTTCAGTAGAAAAAGTTGTTTCGGGAATGGAAAGGTATAAATATTTCGCCAGCTATCGATGAAGAGTTATTAGGTTATTAGTTACTAAAACTCTGGTCTAGTTGGTGCACAAGAAACAAAATATAAGCACCCTCAAACCTAAATTAGCTAAATTTTCTACGTTAACTTTGATATTTTACTCTTCCTTTGCGCACTCAGACAGATGGTGAGAAACGCGATTTTTTTCCCCTTAAAACCTCAACTTCCTTTTCAAATTTTCCAGCTCTTCATGTTTTATTAAAACTCTAACAAATTTTTTGCCAAATCCTATATAACAGTTTTCGAATTATAGTTAAAATGTTAAATAATTTAATTATCAGGATTTATATTTGCTTGAACTTAAAAATTCGATACTTCTCATTAGTATTTACTATTTTTTACACTATTTTAATAGCTCTTCTTTGAATAGTGGCATTTTGTGTATAGAGTGTTGCTCGTAGATCGTGGACGGTTACCGATCATGACCTGTGTCAAAAGCGGGACTTCGTTCGTTGCAAACCAGTCCAATTTTTTTCTAAATTATACATTGAATTGAAATTTAATTATATGCTTTATTATAACTCAAAACAAAATAATTGTTCCATTACATTATTCAATTTACTATAAAATGCATATATTCTTTTCATTGCTATCAAGTAATAATGAAAATAATATGGGAAGCACATATAATTAATTAGAAATATCTTGAATGTCTATCTTCTTGCAGTGTGTGAAAATTTTATCTTTTTTTTAAAAGACTCGCTGATGCTAGTGAGTTCAAAGATCACTATTTACTACTCAATTGGTAATGTATTATGTTGTGCTTAATGTTTATTAACTGCAACATAATTTTTGTAGAAAATAAAAAAGGCATATGATTATAGTGTAAGTATTTTAATTCATTCATGTAGTGCATCCTAGAATACATGGAATTGTACTGCCATATTCAAGTTTGATATTATTTAACTATGACATCAGCATCTTAAGATGTAAGTACCTTAATAAAATGTTGAGCATAATTCTCTTTCTTTTTTTTTAAAAAAAAACGAATCTCTCTTAATGATGAGAAATCCTAATATTTTGTGATGAAAGCATGAAAGTTGTAAATATAAATTTCTTTTAGCTAAATTAATTATTAAAAGAAATGTATAGAATGCAAAAAGAAAAACGCTGTGTACATTTTTAATGTCGCTTTTTTTTAAATCACAAATGCGAAAATTAAGTTTGATGTCAGTTGATAGTTTGAGTTCGAAATAATTTCTAAATTACTTTATTTCACTGGCTTTCACTTAAAAAATTCATTGTTTCATTTTAATTTTTTATACGTCCAATTAAAAAATTGTTTCAAACAAAGGGCATAACTGCATTATTTTCTAAACCAAAAATTCCACTTTATGTTAAAGTAATTGGTATGTATAAGAGGCAAGTATTCAGGGAAAACCTGCTGTTTCTTGAAGAAGAGAGTTAAAAACTTTTCATTCACTTTTTATGCAGTAATTATTTTTTAGAAAACAATGGCTCGTTTTTCTTCTTATATTTTTTAACCTACAATGAGGGGAAAAAAACTCTACAGAGGAGCAAAAAAAACTTTTAGCTCCTCGTCTTCACTTAATAACTTTATTAAGTTAAAGTCCGTATCTTTTCAGCTTGTTAAGTTTCATAATTAAGGCAGTAATTTTTTTATCCTTTCGTTTGATAACTTTTTTGCAGGTAACTACTCCCAGGCAAAAGAAAAGAAAAGGAAAAAAAATTATTCTTTCTTTTTTCAAAAATTCTTTTTTGCTCGTGCGTGTGACATGCATATTAAAACGCAGTTCAAAAACAAAGAAACTATCCTTTGTTTCGGATTTTGTAATTTCTGAAACTAAAGAGCGTGAAGAAATTTTTAATGAAGTCGATTTCAAGCACTTTTCCCAAAAAATTAAACTTACTTCATGAAACTAACAATTCTTGTATACTTATTACGCCATGTATACGTATAAGTCATTTTATACTGCAAAACTCAATTAAATCTGACTTTACTCATTAATTAATGTTGCCTTAAAAATGTTTTAATAGCAAACTGTAATTAGTAACAAAAGAATTTCGTATAATGCACAAGCGCCTCGATGAAAGCTACAAAAATAATGCAAAACAAAAGTATTTAGTTGACAAAATGAATCGTCAAAAATATTGATAATGTTGAAGTATTTAAAAATTTTAAAAACTTATAATTATATCCATACTTTAATTCGTTTATTCAAATAGCTGATTATAAAAACCTAATTTCAATATTTATACCAATAAACAATAAAAAAAAAATAACCTTACAATCCTACTATTTATAACTAAAATTACTATGGTAAATATAAATAATTCATCAAAAATTAGCACAAATATTCAAAATATAAAATTTTAACGATTCAAAAACCGATAAGATATTCTGAGACAAAAGAAATGTATTCAAAAATTTTAAAATCAACTTCTTTAGAATCTGAAGGAAGTATAAGTAATTTTTTTTTTGTATTTGTCGCAAATCTTATTTAATTTTATTACATTTCAATAATAAAAAATTATTATTCACTTAAACAAGCTACATTTATTCAAGCATAAGACAAAATTCTTATTCTATTATATAGTCTTTCATTGGCGTTAATAGTCATCTTGGTTCCAATAAACTTTGTTAAAGATGTAATGTAACTAATTAATAGTTGTTTGTAATAAATGTTTTTATTTAGGCTATTAATTTTTATCGAAATATTTAAATGCTTATAAATAATTGTAAAGAGAGAAAAAAAAACTTAATATATGGACTTTTCTTAATCTTTATTTGCTCTAAATATTACATTTTGGTTGCTCTGAAATTTATAAAATTTTATTTGAAACATTTTTATTGATAATTTGTAAATCGTACTTTAAAACTACTATGATGACATTTAGCTGTAATAAAGCATTAATACATATGACATGTATGAATAATATGAGTTTGAAATCAGTAATACCAAAATACAATTTTTTAAACATAAATTTAGAGTAAAAGTTTGACTGAAATATAAGGGGAAACAATGCAATTGCGCTTAGATTTAAGTAATATTTCAACCTAAGAAAGAAAACTAATTTATGACTCACTGGCTACGTAACTAATAACTGACAGCGTAAGCTTAACATTCAAAGTGATGACTTTTTATTGGTACAAAGAGTATATACTTATTTTTATCGAAGCTCTGAATTTTAAATTGCATGTGTAATTATTATGTTCTTTAAGTAAATGGGAGTTTTATTATTTCCGCTAAAACTGTTATCTCGTTTTTGTATCAGGAAAGTGTTATATACATTTTTTCCCCGTCAGTTATCGGTTTTCTAAAGTTCTCTATTTTTTAAGACCTCCTACATAAAAGAAGCTTCTTAAACTTAAAAACGCTGATGTTCTTCGAAATTTAAACCATATAATTTTTTAAAAATTAATGCAAAAAAAGAACGTAAAAAACCTACCTATTCATCACATCTGCCAAGCAAGAACATAATAATTACACCCCCCCAAAAAAATTCAACTAAGCCATTGTGGAAAAAAAAAAATCCAATGATTTAGTTTCTGAAGGTCCTAAAAAAAGGCATACCATTCATTAACAAAGAAATTTCGGGCACTTTCTCTTGGTTAATTTTTTTTTTCAAACTCGGAGGGGAAAAAAAAACCCGGTTTTTAAGTCCTTGATAATACTACATGCTACAAAACATTGCTTCCCCGCGTCTATTGGCGCGGAATTAACTCATCTATTTAAGAAGTGCCAGTCACATGAACGCAACCAAAGGGGGGGGGGGGGGGGGCAAAAAAAAGGGGGAATTTTAACAGGGGGGTTCTTGAATGGGGTTGCAACAGGGGGTTAACGCTCCCCAACTGTGCATATTGCCATAACTCAACCCCCTATTGTGGAGACCCCAAGTTCCAGAGTAGGCCATGGCACATCATGTAATGACCATGTCAATTACAGCGTCTGGCTTATGTTATACGCTGATAGGAAGGAACATGGGATTATTATTTCCGATAAGCCATCGGTTAGCAGTGCTGATTTTGAGAGGCTTCCGGGTTGAGTTGTCGGATGCTGATCATATTGTCTAAAGTCTATTTTTGCCGAAATTATCTTTTACTCGTGTTGTAGATTAATATCTAGATTTGTAGGGAAATGATATCAATGATTCTGAACACGACAGAAACAAATTTTAGAGTATAACGGAATAAATTCTTTGATATCAAAATAATAGAGATAAATAGAAAAATGGAAATGTTGAAAGTACTAAAGATGTAAGGATAAAATGCACTCTGTTGTCTATTATTACTGAATTCTAAATGAAATATAAAAGAAAGAAACTAAATAAAAAAAAAACAACAGATTATTTAAATTGTGCAAAAAAAAAGAGTAAGATGATGAGACAGTGTTTAACTATTTTAATATCGAACGGCGTTACTGTTCGTTGTTACTATTTATTTTTACTTAATAAATATTTTTATTTTTTACTATAAAGTTGTTATTTTAATAAAAATAATAGATGAATAAACAATAAACAAACTATTCGCAAGCGTTGTGAATGATGACCTATCGGCACCAAAAGGGTTAAATCAAAATTTTTAGAAACTTTTATCATGAAATGAGAACAAAATCAAATAAAAAGTTTTTTAAAAAATAAATAAATTGGAATGCTACAAACTTTTTTTAAAAAAAATTGAGCTATTAGACACTACATCAGAATTTAAAGTTTTATGTTTGATGATCTAGTATGACTAATAATTAAAAAATTTACAAAGAATAAATCATAATACAATCCAATTTTTTCTTACACCAAAATATGTAATTTATCATGAAAATTTTAGTAAATAATATTTATTTCGGTACACGCCCTTTCGACACAGAATAAAAGTATTTTTAAATACTTAAAAATATTTCTTTTATTATACGGCATTCTATAAGTATTTTTTTAAAAAAAATTTTACTTAATGGTAGGGATAATATGAATAAAACAAACACCATCTTTGAACCTTTGGATATACATTTGATTTCAAACGAATAGTTCTAATTACTTGTTATAGAATAAAGATAGTAGATAGTGCGAAGCATTGTCCGCGGACCATTTTTCTAGAACAAAGTTTATCTACTTACATCACTTTTTGCTTGGTTATTTACTTCCGAAATTCCCAATGGCCACGATAGTCTAGCAGTCAGGATCGCTAACTCGCTGCCGGCGTTGTTTTCGTCGAATCATGGATTCGATTTACTGAATGCCATTAAAAACCCGCCGAGTAGACGGATTGATGCGCATTAAATCTGGTCTAGATCCTAAGTCCCTCCGTTGGCATGGTGGGGAAGTTTGAAGAGGGTAGTGCCTGTTCAGGTGTCACCCTCGACACTTGACCGAGGCTCAAAATTACGAGGTCCATCACTAATAGCTTTCGTATTGCTTCTCAAAGTTTCGTTAATACGATATTACAATCGGAAATATCCAGAACTAAGTTCATGGACTGTTGGGTCAAAATTAGAACATCTTACATGTTCAGATATTTAGCGACCTCACAGGCAAAAAATATCACCTGCAATGATATTCTAGAGATTGTAGGAGGATGGTACCGATTAATATTAAATCAGATTACAAATATTGTTCTATTTTTTCCAAATTTGTATGTTTCTAGGAAATTTCTAGAAAAGTGGAGTTATGTCATCTGGTGACCGTAACATTGTGAGAAATAACGTCTTGTCTATGTAAACCAGATGGCGTGGTTTCTTAAAAAGAGTTGAATAAAGTAGAACATGAATCAACGAGTAAGCTATAGTTTCCTAAGAAAGACTTGACTAAGACGATTAATGACATCACCACCCTAATATTGTGGCAGCCAGATAACGGCACCGTTTGCCTAGAAAACCATAGCTTAACTACTTGTGCTTTGAAACTTTATATTTTAAGCTATGTTTTAGATTAATATTAAAAAAACCGTAATACTCTAAAAACTACATATGCTATAAAATACTATGAAATTCATTACTTTTCTAAGTTTTATTCATATACAGCACTTATTTCTTTCAAATATTGTCAAACAATTTTAAATTTCATTGAAGTCATAACTATTTTTATATGAAAATTGTACTTTTATTGTGGCAACATATTTCTCACAAATAAAAAGTTACACAATCATAATTTTTTTTTCTTTTTCAAGTTAAAATAATTTAACTGAAGGCTAAATAGAAACGTCTCAACTCAATTACCCCACCCGCGAGGCACGAAAATGAAGAGGGCAGAACATCACCCATCCATATCCCAAAGGTGGTAAAGCTCTGTCAAAGTCACGGTCGATCACAATAGGTCTCAGGTTTCGTGGTGAAAGGAACCCCACGTAAAATCTCTCCATGTGCACACACCTTTGAAACGGATCAGTGACGACCGTTAACTGCGGGTGATGATAATAGACACATGGGGGAATACGTTTCTCCTTACATCACGGGGAAAGAGGAGGGAACAGCTGAATGTATGGATTTTAGAGTTTTTAGTCGTTTTTTGGTTTGATTATTCACAATTACGATAAACACGCTCAGTGATAGTTAAACAAGTAATCGGATGTAAAATGTACAAAAAGTTACCTACCCGGCTTCTTAATATTGAAATATGTTATGAATCAGAATAAATTTGACTACAATTACTCTCTTATTGTTATATTGGTATTTAGTTAAATTTTTACCTATAAAATAAGTAAGGGAATCGTGATATTCTCGTATCATACCAAGAAATTTATTGACACTTAATATGAAGTGCAGCTATTGAATTAAGTGACTTGATGCTGCTACAGAAATACGTATGTACGAAACACAAGCTTCCGACAACTGTATAGCGTGAAGCCTTCTCTTTCAAATGCAGTGCCTCTCACTTCTGTAAACAAAACCGTATAGCAGTAGCCTTCGTTCGCATTAGAGTTTTTTTATTCGACGGAGAAATGATAAGTATAACAAGAGAGTAACAAATTGTTGTAAAATTTCACATTAAACTTGAAAAAAACACTACTGAAACTTATAATTTATTGAAAGAAGTGTATAGCAATGAATGCTAATCACGTGCACGTTTTCTGAATAGCTTAAGCGTTTTCAAAATGGCCGAGAAGACGTTGAAGATGATTCACACCTGGGTCGCACTTCAACGTTAAAAACGGATGACAATACCGAAAAAGTCGGTAAACTGATTCGATTTGACAGTCGGTAAAGCATTCGTGCGATTGTTGAGACTGTAGGAATCAACAAAGAATCCGCACGGCAAATTTTACGTAAAAAATTTTACTTGCAAAAAGTGTGTGTAAAAATGACGTCTAAAATTCTCACGTTTGAGCAACAAGAAGATCTTAGAAATGTTTGTACTGACACTTCAAATGCCACTGAAAATTACCCAAACTTATTGGAAAGTATAATAACGTGTGACGAATCATGAATTTTTACTTATGATTCTGAAACGAAGCACCAATCCATGAATTGGAAAAGCCTATCTTCACCGAGAGCCAAGAAAGCTCGAATGCGCAAATCAAAATTCAAAGCATTGATGATTATTTTTTCAATATTCATTTCAATATTGTGTACCTTCACTGGGTTCCTGAAAGTTAAACTATTAATCCACATTACTACCTTCTCGTTCTTGTGGAACTCCGCGAAAGAATAAGGAGAAAACGATTTAAATGATGGAAGGACGAGGCATGGGTTCTATACCAAGATAATACGCCGGTTCATTCCGCATTGTTTGTCAAGAGGTTTCTAGCTAAATACAGCATTCCATCCACTATATTCGCCGAATCTTGCGCCATGCAATTTCTACCTGTTTTCTATTTGCAGAAAAATGATCACGATTTGAATCCGTTAAAGCTACGAATGACAAAGCGGCACGCGTCTTGAAGAAACTGACAGAAGACTTCCAGCATTGTTTGGAGCAATAAGAGAATCTCATGGAACGTTGTAGGGATAGAGGAGGGATGTATATTGAAGGTGATAATAAGTAAATATATATGACATCAAAATAAAATGTCTCATTACTTCATTAAAAATGTTTGTCTCATTACTTAATAGCCACATCTTGTGTACTCACTTATTTTGTTAATAAACATTGGGGGTGGGTCACAAAAAAAATTGTAAAACAAAATCATATAATCTCACAAAATCCTCAAAAGATCGATATTTTTTATTTGCACATATAATACTTTGAATCAGTCCAAATACGCCTTTAAAATTGCAGTTATATCTGTATTTTTATTAAGTTATTTAACCATTTTCGATGCATGACAGGAGAGTAAACAGTACTGCCACATTCACTTTTCAGATCGGCTGCTAACTTAAAATGATATTTCTTCATGCTTAATTTTTAGTCATATACTATTTTTTGAAACTCTAAGGCTTTTTTACTAATTGTGCAATGGGTGTGAAATTTTATATGAGTGTGTTCTGAAGTATAAGTTTTTTCAGAACTGTGTATAGATTTAGCTCTAAGATGTTCAGTATTGTTTTTAAAAAATTTCAAAGTCAAGTTGAATGTAAATTTAAGAAATCTTGGTGTGTTTAACAATAAAAAATAAAATAATAGTTATAGAAGGAAACTCATATGCAGTCTTATGTAACATATTATAAAGTACTCGGGAAAAAAAAAAGGTTTTGTAAAAAAATATGCTGATTCAAAAAAAAGTCTTAAGTATTTAAAAAAAAAGGTTAAAATTTTAAATTTTACGAATATTACGGTATAAAATCCAAATTTTTTGTGTGACAAGCTATATGTAGTATTAGCTTGCATATATAAAAAATAAAATTAAAAAATATCTTATTCCAATTGTTAAAAAAAATGTTTAGATGATACCATGTCGCCGTATAACGATGGATTTCTCTAAACAGTGTTTCGGGTTGCTTCTATACAAAAACGAGAAGGTAATTCTTGCTAATCATATATTAAATAGACGATATTTATCTTAATTTTAGTATTTTTTGAGTAATTCATTTTTAATTTGCTATATGAATATTTATCCGAATTTATCAATTTCTATTATTCTTTTCTTTCGTACTTTGTTAAAATGTTGCTTTGATTTATTTTCATCATTTCAGAATTTATCAAAAGGTTATTTTTTCTTAATCCTTTCCAAATTTCTTCGTAATGTATCTTAATTCTAAATTTTAGATTGAGTTTTTTTCTCATACTTATAATCTTACATTTATAAAGTTGAAAGTATGTTTCAGTCAAGAAGATTACTTGATCTTTTAATGCTATAGATTGTTACGTATAAAATTCAGTTATGTTATGAGTACTTAAAATGTATTTCAAATCGGGCATTAGAAATAGTCCTAAGGATATATACCTTTTAATTAGAATCACATCAAACTTGAAATTCGCTCAATTTTTAGTCTATATCTATAACATTTGTAGCTCGCCATTATTGCACTTTCAATTGGAAATAGAGAAAAAGGAACATTTTTAAAGAAATTTATGAATCATTAAAACTGTTTTGTATAATATTTTGTTGCTCTGTTACTAGCTATTGTATATTACAAATTTCACTAACTTAAAGAATAAAAATTTGGAAGAACTTATGCTAATATCATTTTCATTGCCTCCCCTCTCCCTTTCTTTTGCTTTATGACCATTTCATTAGTCAAAAAAGATGATGGACTAATAATTGAAAATCTAACAAACATTTCTGATTAACTCTTTTAAATTTCTGTTTAATATAAATGGAATTCACAGAACAATTCCTGCAAAGTAATTGAACAGTTTTATACATAAGTGCATTTGAACATTAATATCGCAATACTTTTAAAAGATGTTAGGGTGAATTTAAGATAATTTCTTATCGAAAAAAAAACATTTATAAAAGTAGCGTTACAACCTTAGAAATATTATCATCAGTGTTAGTTAGGATATTTAAACTAGATATTTTCATATTCCGAATAGTTTTCTACGTTTTTAATCTCACAGTCTACTTGAAATAGTTATAATATTTGTTAATACATACCTGCAAAGCTCAAGGCGGTAATATAACCAATATTTCTGAAGTTCCCCAAAAAAAAGGAGCTCATCGAAACAACTTTATTCCTTCCTTTCCTTTAAAGTATGAATATGAATATCTTATAACTCGAAATCTTTTAATCTTCCGTCAGTAAAGAAAATTAGATTAGAAAAACATTCTGAAAAAGATTTAATTCACTTCTTTACATTGACGTAGATGAAGTATCTCCTTTTGATGTTCTAAGAAAAAAAAAAGGAGGAACAAAAAAAAAGTAAGGAAAAAAGGGTTGACGGAGTTAGGATGGAAAAGGGGATATAGATCCACTTTTCTTATCCCTCCTCTTCCCCTCTCAGTCCATCCCTGCTGCTCCCCAAAGTCAGATCTGCAGATGATGCATCTCTCTCTGCATTTCCAAGACTAAAATTTTTGGGTTTATCCGTGCATGCATTACTCGTTTCGATTTTGATACTTCTCCTTGTATTTTTCCTACTTTTCCTCTTTTTTTTTTTCTCCTTAAATCTTTTCCTAGAAGTATACTTTTTTTATTATTATTTCTGCTGCTAAAAAAGCCGTGGATAACAAACTGAAATACAGCGAGAAAGGGTTGGAAAAGGGGGTACGTAGGGAAGATCAGAGAATTGGGTGCTTCAAAATCTCTAACTCCCTTTTCTCCCTTCACTTCAATCTTTCTTTTTGCTATTTCCCTCCCCCCTCCCTTTTTCCTCTGAGAAGATAGCTATCTATATAGCCATCCGTTTCTATAGCACTTAGTAACTGGTTTTAAACCGGTTTTTGCATTCCCAGCACGTTGATGCGAAAATACAATTCTTTTATTTTTTTTTAGATTCTTTTTCTCGCTCTACCCCTTTCCCCCCAAATAAACTTTATCTCCTTTCCCCTCCCCTTTTCTCTTCTAAACTACCCCTTTAGTCTTCTGGCTGGAAATTTAAATCTCTGTATTCATGTCATTTCCTCTTGGAGTGAAACTTTTCTTCGAGAAAAAAACAGCAAAGTATAATAAAGGTAAACAGTGATATGCAAAAGAAGGAGTCTTGAAAAGGGATCAGCCATACATTTTCGACGAGAGCTCGTCACTTAGGCAACGATGCTTTACATTGGATATAAGGATATGCAAGCCATTACATGGTACAGCATTGCTACTTCTAAACATTTTTGTTCTTCAGAATAATTCCTCGTTTATTTTTTTATATAATAACAATTCACCTTCATGAGGAAACAGACTTCCATAGATATACTTCTGCCAAATGTATCTTTTATATGCTCCACATAAATTTGCTAAGTTTATTCTGTATTTTATATGAAATATATATGTTGTAAAAGTAAGAAAAAAGGAATCATATATTTATTATAACGCCAAACTTTCAGAATTCTTTTAAAAAGATCAAAGTAAACTTTGTAACTATATATCTAACATCTAAAAACTTGCATTAAGATAAGAAATTGTAATGCAAAAATCCTCTGATTATATAATCACTGAACCAAAAATAAAATCAACGTTTTGTTCTCAAAGTTTATTTCACTACTATTATGCCCTCTTCACTATTCTAATGAAAAATAAATAGTAAAATATCTCAATAGATGATCATGTGCAAAAGTTTGATTTACTTCGCTTAAATTTAACTAAATGAAAGCTGGCTTACTGTAATCATAAGAGATATCTTATTCGCGACTTTGTCGGAAAAAAGCAGACATACATGACGAGATAAAAAAAAATGTACAACCATCATTTTTTTTTTTGTGCGCAAACAAAAGAAGCTATAGAGATGTGGTTAGAGAGAAAGAGCTATGGCCTACATATATGTGTGACGATCCCTTTGCACATGCGTGATTTTTTTTTTCTACTTGCAGAAGCTGTCAATCGCCGACAGACCACCGATGAATGAGGAAAGTATAAGGAACGCTGTCAGATTTTCGTTTTCGACAAAATGACAGAAAAACTTTAACATCGCTATTGCATTACAATTTGTATAAAGCTTGGCGATTCCAGAGAGAAATAATAAATCAAGAAGTGGAAAGAACCAGAATAGACAAGTGAACCAAATTTCAGTTCAGAGAGAATGCAACGAACCAGCTGCGTTACATCTTAAAAGAGGCGTTCCATTGCTGCATCCGACAGAGGCACAATCGTTGGGATAAATTAGTGGTAGCCCAAGAGAGGTGTGTTTTGAAGGAAGTTAGGGTTTTACATCTAAATACGAGAATTTCTTGTGAATAGAGACCTGCAGTTTTATGGAAACAGTGCTATAAACTGCTTGTTCTTAAAAATAAATATTTAGATTTCATACCATTTATATATGAAGTATTTGTAATATGATATTATGAATCTTAGTCAAAGACCATACGCAGATAAATTTGATAAAATACTTCTTCACACATAAGTATTAAATTCAATAAGAAATATATCTTGCGCAAATGTAGGTAATAAATGAATTGATATATGTAAGGAAAAAATTATCTATTTATTTTTACTAAAGAAAAAATGAATGTCTAAAAAATAACTCAAACTGATTCTCCTTGTAATAGGCTCTTCACTAAGATGCAACTGAGGAGAAATAGGGCTTGCTTACAATGCGAATGTACCGAAAAATACTGCTATACGCATCTGTCAGGACCTTAATATTTCTATTACATATTATCGTCTCCTGCTCTAACAGATAGAAAAATGTTATGTAAGTCATAGAGAACTTTCAGAGAAACATTAAAGTATGATTTTTTTTATGATGACTATGTATTTTTGTGATCAGTAAGTATTTCTTTAATGTTGAATAATAGTTATGTATTGGGCATGAATTATGATGGGTCATAAAAAGAATAAATGATAGTTTATTAACGTCGCTCTTAGAAATATCATGAGAGCTATTAATGATGGACCTATGGCAATTTTAAGACATGGACGATGCCTGAGCTGGCATCTCTCCTTTCAAACTTCCACACTACCCTAACGAGAGGAATTGGCGTCACTACAGATTTAATGCGCATCAACCTCGCGGATCTTTCTTGATTTCTGGGCTCGAGTCTACAATTCAACCGAAACAATGCCAGCCGCGAGTTCGAGATCATGACCACTAGGTTACTGTGGCCCCAGAGCCATAAAATAAAGAAATTTACAAATATATCTACTGGGATTCATCCTCATCTAATGACCGAGGTAGCCTAGAGGTCATGATATCGCATTCGCGACCGGCGTTTTTCGTCCAGTGGTAGGTTCGAACCTTGATGTCACTGAAGACCCGGGTGTAGCTGGAGTTGATGAACGTTAAATCTGTCGTGGCTCAAAGCCCTCTTGTTAGCGTGTTGTGGAAGATAGGAGAGAGTGGTCCCATCCCAGGGGTCCCATATCGTCCTCGTTACTTAACCAAGATTCAAAATTTTGAGGTCCGTCTTCAATAGCCCTCATGTTGCTTCTAGAGTGATGTTAATAAAACCAACCAACTAAATCACCTTCATCTTAGTGAAAAGAAAAGGAAATCTCTAATTATGTCATAAAAATTGAAAATCAGTGATAAAAATGGCATTGAATATTTTAGATATGTAATTACTGTCAAAGATTTTGGAATTCTATTATTTAGATCAGATCATTTCTAAGCCATTCGGATCATTTATTAAAATATACTTCACTTAATAATATTCGTTAAAGTAGCATTATTGTTCATTCAAATAAAACAAGCATTGCTTTAATTTTCGTAATTAATGTCTGACTTTCAGACTGATGTATGTTGCTTTGCATACATTTTATTTCATCATTATGAATTAAATGTTAGAGATGTATTTATACTCAAAATCTATAACATCACTGAAGTCAGAAATGATATGATGGTGTAATTCAAAATAACGAGACAAAGGACAAGTAGGAGTAAAACCAGGCTTCTATCCTTGTATGGTCTGGGAAGCTGTATCCTTGCCCATGTTCTCATGGATCTGATACAGCCTCCAACTTGACAGTAGGCTTATGAGCGATAACAATAACAACACACACACACACACACACATATATATATATATATATATATTATTGATTTCTTAAATTTTTTTTAAAGATTTTATTAAAATTCAAGGGTACATTACTAAGTTTTCTTATTCGTTTATATGTAATTAAAAAAAATCGTTCAAGATTTTCCCCCATCAAATGTATTATTTATAATTTTAGTACTCAAAATTACATTAGATCTTTTTCCCTTTCTTCATCTTTTTGGAGGAGGGAGGGGGCAAAAATAAGATCTTTATTTTAAAAAAAAAAAAAGAAAAAGGTCATTAAAAGGAAGAAAAGAATGAAAGGAAAATTCTTAATGAAGTTTATATTCATTCATTATGATAAAATTGTTTCATTAATTTCTTGATAAATAGATCCTTAAAATGGATTTAATGATTTAAATGAAGTTCATCAAGTTTATAATGACTTAATATATATCACAACACTTTTATTAGAAATTATTCGGAAGAAAAAACTTTTCCTTCAGTATTTGATTTGATTTGATTTGAAATGATTTGATTTGATTGTTTATTAACGTCTCACTGAGAAGCAACATTGTTGGCAACGGTCTACGTAATTTTGAACCTAAGTGAAGTGACGAGGATAACACCTGAGCTGGCACCTCCAAACTTTCCCATCACGCAAATAGGAGGTAACCTCGTGCATCATTCCTTTTAACGTATATTACTCTCTCTGCACGGTGAGTCTCTAGGGACATTAGGGTTCGAACCCATGGGGCACTTTTCGCAAGAGTTTTGTATTACTGTAATTCATTGTATTAATTTAAAAATTTCCTCTTAAAAATATCCTTTAACTAATTTGGAGAATGTTTTCGAATGACATGCTGCTCAAAGGGTTTAAAAGATAATAACAATTTCTTTTTAAGTACGGGTTTAATTTTGTTTATTTTTTTCATTTTCTATTTTCATAAAAATTCTATATACACTTAATATCCTTACAAATTGTGATTTTGTTTTTTAAAAAAATTATGTATGTATTATCTCAAAACATTATCCCGTAGCGAGTCTTATTAAATCAGTATAGTAGATGTTCTATTAAAAGAGAATTCGTTTACTTCCATTACGTTGAGTTTTAATTTTACTCTTAACAGAGTAATAAGAGAAATTTCTTATTGTCGATATATATATATATATATATATATATAACTCAAATTATCACATTATCGCTCCTTTTTTTATTTTCGTAACAATATTGAAACATTTTTTAGATATATGTTTATATATCTAAAAAACGAACATATATTTTAACATATAAAAACGAGTTATTATATGTTAAAATATATGTTTATTGAAATCGTATAAGCTCCATGAAATTAAGTTAATCATTTAAACATTGAAGAATTTTAATAACGAACGTTGTAACAAAAATTTATTATAGAATTTAATAATTCCTCCCTAAGTAATTTCGAAATTTTTTGGTGAATTATTTTCAAACTTTTGCAATTTTCTTTTGCAAAGAAAAATGTTTGAGAAAAAAAATTTATAATTGCCTAAATCAATACAGAAATAATACTTTAAAATTCCACTTAAAAATACTTCATATCATTTCCTATTTATGCTAAATAATAATTCTTACGAAGTATAAACGAGTTATTAGCAAGAAAATTCTCCCGAACTCAATTTCAAATAATTTATAAGTAAAGTGTCCTGAACCATGTAGATAGCGATACATTTTAAACATCACTTACCTCGTAGTTATTCTAAAGTTTGAATTTAATGTAAAAGTTTTCAAACTTGAAAAATTGACTTGGGATTACCTCAACAAGTTGGCATAAAATTTGTTTCCCAATTTACATACATTCAGCTCCCAAACTGTTTTTCTAACCATAAAAAAACATCCCAAATTCGAGATGAGATTTTGGGAAAAGCCCTCGCAGCTACAAAAAAAAGTATCCTTTCCTTACTCTGAAAAGTTTCCTATCTAAGTTAAGAGACGAAAATAAGAAAGCGAGTCGAAGAGTAAAAGATGCGATATAAAAGTCAAATAAGATAAATAAAAAACACAAAAATCCACTATCGGCAGAGGAAGAGCCAGAAACTCGACTTCAAAAACAAGTTTCTACCAGTGTGAAACTTACATATGTTTCTCATCTGGCACAATGTTTCCACGTCAACAGCTCAGACAGTTCTGATCGCTAACTCAACTCCTTCGTTTTCCCTTTAAGAAGCCGTTAAAGTTCAATTTTCAAATCTCCGTTTGAGGAAGAAGGAGTAAAAGAGAAATGGGAAAGAGAAAAAAACTACAAAACCCTCTCTCTCTATCTCACACTCTAAAAATATCCTTCCTCAGGCTCTCAGCATCAGCTCGCATGAACGGCCAAACATTTGCATATATATCTATACATATATATATGCACCTATATATATATACGCACAGTATGGTGCGAATTTGTCACCGAACATATATAAATTCCGGTTGAAAAGCCGAAAAGCCCTAAGGGGTTTTATTTTCCTATGGCTAAGTCCTGTATAAGCGTTTGGGAGTTTTCAGGAAGGAGGAAGTATTTTTCCATCGTCAATCCGAGCAGTAATAATTTCACACCACCCCCTCCCGGTGTCTGCTCCGTTGCTTGTCACCGAATTAAATTCTGTTGAGAATTTCATGAAATTTTCGCTCAGGGATCGAGAGAGGATGGATGGGACATCGCGTGAAAAATAATGATAATAATAAGAGATATATTTTTTTTATTGCCCTGTGCGGAAAAAAATATTTAACAAAAATTGCTTTTTTTGTAAAGAAAGAAAATGTTGTCGAATTTTCTTCGAAAACGATAGAAGTGGTGTTTTCGATCGTTGTTGAAATCCTCTTCCATGTTTTTTCGCTTCAAAGAATTTTCTTGGATGTTCTAAAGATTATGCAAAAAGCACTTTGAATGTAAACATTGAGGTACGGAGCTTATGCTTAGAATAAATATTGTGCATTTTTGCTTTTAGTTTTGATAATTGCTAATTTTATATGCTGGTTTTTTTTTTTTTTTTTTTTAAAAATAATTTGGTTCAATAATTTTTTTTTTTTTCATTCTTAGTAGCACGCATAAGAACTGAAATTTTTTCAATCGTTCCATCAAAAAATTAATACAGTTTATCTATTTAAATATTTTCTTCCTATTGTTATTTTTTTTTTAACTTTTTGTCAGATAACTACACGAATGAAGCAAATTATTTATACTTTCGAACTACATTTTGCAAATATTATGTAACAAAACTTACATTTATAACCTTGCTCACATTTGAGAGAATTAACCATACCAGAAACATTCGATTACAAATACATAGTATCAATTTAAATTTATATATTTATTAAATAATGCGTAATTTTTCTTTGAGATGTAATCTCATCTCATTAGTTTAAAATGAATTAATTGAATCTTCTTTTTTAAGCGACTGGGAAAACCCTACCTCTTCCATGTTAAATTTACCAAATTTAAGTCGCTTTTTCACATAAACGGTGCAAGATAGGATTTTAAAATTTTCATGGAAGTAAGAATTATATATTTTATATTCTTTAACTCACCATTTTCTTTATGAATAAATTAGAAAAGTTATTATTAGTTATTTGTTGAAAATCACTTTTAAATAAGTATTTTTGGTTCATTTAACTGCCAAAAATAAATAATTCTCAAAAAATCATTAAAACCCCTTGTTAAAGTATCTAATATAACATAATATAGATATCAATAAAAAGTGATTCATAAATTTCATAAATATTGAAAAAAAGGAACATATGCCTGAAGAATCTGTGTTTTAAAAAATCGCATTTTAAGATTTCATTGATACGTTTATTGTTGATTAAGAAGTTGAATTTAACAAAATTCTGCTTTATATGAATAATTATCACCTTCTTCTGTATCATAAGAATTTTCAAGCTTCCTTTTTGCTTTTTTATTTCTTTCTGTAGCATTTTTTTGATATTTGGATAGTTTCCTTTCTCTGTCGATAATGCATTATTTGCGTAATTTATCCATGTTTTTCATTCAGTGAATTAACTAGATGAATTCCAATCCCATATAACGTATGACACTTTGTTATATTTCTTACATTAAAGCAAGAGACAGCTAAAAAATATTATGTCTTAAACTTTAAGCTAGTCACAAATACAGTTTTGGGTACACGAGTCCAAACGACCATTTTTACAAATTCATTAAGACACTGTCTTTCCCCAAAGGCATTTTCTTAGCTGCTTTGGATTTGCTAAATCTCTAAATATAGGCTTGATGACTTCCATTATTGTTAGAGAAATATGTGAATGCTTGATGAGGTCATACTTTTTTCCTTTTTCTGGAGCAAGATGAAAACCACACCAGCTTTCTAATCCAAATGGATAAAATCAATGATTTAGATGTCCTTGTCCTTTAACCCAGGATCCACAGTTTTAGAATGACAAAACCAACTCTCCAAAGTGACTTTTTAAACACAAGAATTGGGCTTGTGGAGCGCTCCGCGCTCCGGGCGCCCATTGAATATCAACGTCAACGTCAACGAGATGTCCTTGCTCGACAACAAATGAAAATATTCAACCTAAACTGCTTGTTGTATTTTCTAAATGGATTCAACATTTCCAAAAAATTTGTAATTCTGAGGCAAGATCTATTCACCTTTTAACTCGCACAGATATGCTCCTATTATAGTTTCTGCAAGTAGCAAATTTATCCAAAATATACATTAAAATAATTAATTATGTAATTTTGTATCCAGAATCTGTTTTTTCATCATATTCCATATACTGAAGGAAAGAATCACTGAATACAACAATTTCCGTTCCAACATATTCATTTGATTCAATAACAATTTCAATATCATTGATGATTTCAAGCATTCTAAATTAGTTAACTAACTCTTTAATACCAATAAAATATTACTTGCTAAGAAAAATATAGAGTGATAATAAACTGTACAAGACAAAATATACAAAAATTATTTAAAAATGGTTAATTGTCTTATGGTATATGGTGCAAAAAAAGGGCTATTAGCCACAATATTTAAAAATCACACAAAGAACCATATAAACAGTTAAAAACTGAAAAATACAATTTGCATCCCTCCCATGTTTTATTATCTCAGGACAAAATAAAGAACAGCCGGGTTGGTTTCAGGAACAAATATTATTTATTTAATACTTGACACGTTCCACAACGCAAGACAGAATACAAAACATGTATAAAACACAGATTCAAGAACATCACTCCATCATTCTGCTTAGAAATCTCTCGCTTTCCATCGTGCTTGCGCTTTAAACCAAAAAGAACATGTGGCGCCATCTGGCTACCGTTTAATAATACATTGAAGAGTAGCGCTAAATTACGGTGATACAAATTTTAATTAACTTTACTGTTGCCAGTTCTTCAATTGTAAAAAAAAAAAAAAATAGAAAAGTTAAATAGAGATAATAATAGATATAAAGCATTATAAACGACGTCAAGAGACAGACTTGTTTACATTTATTACATCTTTAAATGGTCAGCATGTTGGGAAGTGCTCTAAGAAAGAATGAAAAAGTCCATACTTCTGATTTTTTTTTATTAATCAAGTGCGATACATCTTTGGGAAAATAAGATTTTAAGCTATTAAATATTATAAAAAAAGTAAAAATTGACTTTTTGGTCGAATTTCACTTACTGATCCCCTAAACTTAAATTATATTTTGCCAATTTCTATGTAAATTTCTAAGTTGCAACCATAAATTCAGTACGAGAGCTTAGCTTTAAAAGATAAGTTATTTTCTAGAAATATTGGTTTTAAAGATGAAATGGACTAACTTAAAAAGTAAAGATTTTACAATTATTCATATGCATTACTTAGCGTTAAAAGTAATGCAATTTATTTAATCTACATTTCTTTTTACATCATTTCAAAGAGTCAAAAAATTACTGGAAATGGTTTTTTTTTAAATACCCCATTCATCTTTCAGTTGGCCTACTCTAGTGATGAAATTGTTTTCTAACATTAGCTCACGAAAGAATATCATTTAGTTAAATAACGATGATGTAATTGATACTATTATTCTCTTTTAATAAATAAATAAAAAATTAGAATATTTAACATGAATAAACGTCGCTACAACTAGAAATTATGAGAAGAAAAGCTTAAAAGTTGAATTGTTCCTGCCAAAAGAGGTTAAGAAAATATTAGATTCTAGTAACTATAAAAGATGGACTCTAGAAATTATTAAAAAAGTGTGATTATATATAATTATCTATTACACTATTAATATTAGAACTGTGATAAGGAATTGAAAATATGTATTTCGATATAAAGCCTGGCAGTGTCTTTTCTCCTCCAAAACAAAAGGTTTTTTTTTTTTTTTTATTTTGCGTTTTAATGTGTACTTGAGCATAACACTATTCTAGTTATCCTAATAAATAAGTCTCGAAAAATGTGACAGAGACTCAAAATATTATTATTAATAATAATTTTCAATATAAGAAAAAATATGATAATATTCTTTTTAAAAATTAATGTTGTCGGTTTTTGTGTTAATATAAGACGAATTTGAGTCAAGCAATAAAATAAATTATTGAACAGATCCTATTTTTCAATTCTTTTTTTAAATTTTCGAATACTTATCTCTTCTATTATGAACGAAATAACAATCTTTTCTATAAATTATTCTGTTACTCAGTTTTTTAAACTACTAACGAGAATTATTGGGAACTCTGAATATACAACGAACCTTACCCTTACATAAACACTTCTGAAAAAAAGAAAAAAAAAAATGCACTTGTCACGGTTGCTAACTGTTCAGCGATTAGGCCGTAAAACTAACACGCTCATTGTAACACATATTGAACCCCTAACATCTATGTCAAACATCCCGGCAAATAATGCCACCTTTTTAAATCCAGCATACAAAAAGACTAATTTGCATCTCAAGAACATGCGTTATCTTTTACCTATAACACGTGTTGGACAATAGTTTTTGTGTTATATGAAGTCAACCCCACCAAACACGACAATGACTCCATTTCAGTTTTGATCGAACACATGTTAAACTTAGAGCATAGTTTATGGAGTACCAGCATTATGCAGCCCCCCGCCACTGTGCATAAGCAGGCCGTTTAATGTCACTTGATTTACAAGGAGGCGGAGGGAAAACGATTTACGGGAAAACGTTTCTAACAGCTGTTGCATGAAAGTGCTGATGGAAACGGCAAATTTACGATTCTTGCCATAAAGCGGAGACGGAGAGGTGGCGTATAGTTTTAAATCGTGACTTTACGTATTACTTGTCGTATTTGAAAAGACGAAATCGCAGTAAATAGTCTTCCGACATATTTTAACAGAAACGGCGGATATAATAGAGGTTTTTGAACTTCTGGATGACGTGCAGAGAATATGTCACACGTGCTGGAAAACATAAACTACAGAGTAAAGGGCGTTTGCGTTATAGTGCGAAATGTTGAAAAGTAACAAGGTTATCAGTTTTTCGGAGGCAATTCGATATTTTGGCTGTGAGATTTTGCCATTTCCCTGCTTTATTGTTTTCATTGATAGTATATTTCTGGTTCATGATTTCTTGTTACTTGAAATAATTTATGCATGGAGTACCAGCATCATGTAGGCCCCCGCCACTGTTAATTAGGTTATTATTAACATGAAAAAGTTTTCTTTTCGAAAATAGAGTCACTTTTATGTAAAAAGTATTGGCTTCAGTGAAGAATACTAAAGCGCAACTTTGGTCTCTTTTTTTTCAGAAAGCTTCAGATCAACTAGCTTTTGTATGCTTCATAATCATATCATTAGATTTTTCTTTCATCTAAACTTGGTTTATTATTTCCACAGCACATTTTTCATCCGTACATCCTTTTATCAATGCATTTAATGTTATATTTGGTTCCGTTTATTTTATGATTCCCCAAAATAGTTTTCGTGGAACGAAAACCTTATACTTTAAAGCTTATTTCTGTTAAAATATACTCGCCGTTCAAAAAAATAATAAAATAAAATAAAGAGAAGTTGCACATAGAAAAGCTAATCAGATTGAAATAATATTTGAAAGTAAGTTTGTTCTCACCAACAACAAGAAACTGGGCATAGGTATGACAAAATTTATCAGTCAAAATATGAAATCATTACAACTTTAAATAGGATAATGAGTCCCCATTGTTTTTATACATTCTGTCCCTCGTCGTGGCATGAAGTTGTAGACTCTCTTAACAATACCTGAACTCCATTCGACCCATGCAGATTGAATTTCGGCATGCAGATCTTGCATATTTGTGGTAGTGATGAAGTCTTAACAGAAGAGCCTGTAGCATCCCATGAATTTTTTTAGGTGATAGCTCTGGCGATGTTGTTGGCCATAACATATGTCTACATCTCCAAATCAAGTTCTTGAGATTACAGCGTTATGAACAAGAGCGTTTTATTTTTTAAATATAAGACCGAAATGGGTATTCAAAAAAGGAATTTCCCTCTGGTCGAAGGACCTTATTTTGCGTATGTTTGAGGTGTCTGTGATGATCTGATCGGAAATTGAGCGAAATTGCACCTCTGATTATTATGCCCTGCTGTCTGGATATGTTACGAGGGATAACAAATCTTCCATCATGGCGCTAACAGTGTTGCCGCCACATGAGAGTGCGGTTAACGAGCGATTAAAGCGAGATTCATCCCTAAAAATGACCAGTTGTCATTTCGCATGACCCCATGATGCTTTTTCGGGCCAATTGTCATTTCGCATGACTCCATGCAGCTTTTTCGGAACACCATTGCTATCTCTGACCAGGGCACTTTCTTGTCAGGAGCAATATCCGTAATGATCTCAGTCCAGCAGTAAGCAGTCCAGAAGCATGCAGCCGCCGGTTCATGGTACTGGTACCTACAGGATGAAACAGAGAGAGTATATCTGCTCGAATGTTCGGAATTGTGGCAGTTGGACTGCTTAGTGTTTTCCGGATAATTCTTCGATCTTCCCTTCTTGTAGTCCGTGTAGCTTCTTGAGTCTACTTGTCTTTCGAGATAACTGCATTGTACTCAATTTTACCAACAGCGGGAAACTGTGACATCTGCGTGACCGAAATGACACTCAATACGAAGGAATAACCATCCGCTTTCATGCAGTCCATCTATTCGATCATTCCCAACGGCATCTAAATAGCTGTCGTTTTCTTTTCAAACACATTCTAAACCTCAAATCCATAACATAAACCCAAGTACATCAGTTAGAACCAAAATTACGCGTTTTGGGAGAATCTTTTAAAATGTAAGCGTGGCAGTGAGTGACCTATTTACTGACATCATAGGTGCCGACACCGCTGACACTTTAAACATTAACATATCTAATAGAGTAGAAACCATTTCTTTATTTATATTTATGTGCCTTGCTTCCACCAGGGTGCAACTTTTTTTTTGACAATGATGTTTATTATTCTGTTTATGTTTTTTTTTTCTTTCTTTTTTTTCCCTTTCTTCTTTTTAGTTAGCTTTCATTTCGAATAACAGCAATTTCTTATTAATTTCAATATATAACTATATAATTATGCATACCAACACATAATTAAAGATAGATTACTATATTATACCATAAAATTCTCAGAAAATAGCAACATTTAATTTTTAATCCGAATGATATTCTTTCAACAATAGGTTTTATTTCGGACCAACATGAATGAATAAATATATATATAGATATTTTTTTCACTCTTCAAAATTCGTAAAATTATTTGAATAAGAAAACATTATTTCCAAAATTTAATCATATTTAATCTCAGATAAAAATAACAACCATTTGTACTATTATAAGATTGTTTTCCATTAGGTATGGGTTTTAAAAGATTTTTTAATAGATATTTTATACGCCCCTTGCTATATTATCAATAATTCATACGATAACTACCCAGTCTATAGTATTTACTTCAGGATTGTGTTTCCAATAGTTGCTCAAGATTTCATTTTTATTCATCAAAACGAGTTTCAATTGTGTATTGTATTCTAAAAAAGGTATCCAATGATTATCTGTTACAGAATTCTAGTTTTACGTCTGATTTGCAATAATCAGGGATAAAATAATCAATTAAAGAAAATCGTAAGAATTGATATGAAAGAATGACGTGGAAAAAATTTTGAAATATTTTTAAGAACTAAGTCATACAACTTGTAAACAACAGGTATGTTTAAATGTATTAAATACTTTTCAATATAAAAAAGATTAAAATTATTCAAGTAAACTTGTTCAAATGCGAGAGTAAAAAAAAAAGGATTAATATTTAATTCTGGAGCTCATGATTCAAGAAATATATTTCAAGAAGTTTTGAAAGTACCTAAAATGGTCAAACAAATTCAGAAATGTACCTTCTCACATTATATCCAAAATTTATTAAATATTCATTCCTAACTAACTCTGATACGTATGGTTTAAAAACGTTCTTCAAAAAACATTTTAAACTATTAACTTACCATAGACAAAATTTCTTAAAAATCCATAAAATGATTTTTTTAAAGAAAAACCATAAAACAAAAAAAGCTAAAAAATGACAAAAAAAATGTTATTTAAAAATATGCGATTTCTTAATTTATGAGTCATAATCAGAGCTACTCGTATGAAAAAATTTGCAATGATTCTGATGTTACAGATATGATAGATCATTAAAAAAAAAATCCGGCTTCGAATAACTGAGATATATATACTATTTTTCTTCCCCGAGTTTTTTGAACACTAATAAGAATTTTGTAATAGTTTGTGTTATCTCTAAACTTTTGCATATATTAGAAACTTTACTACGGAAACTTCTACTGCTAAAGACTGGAAAAATTTTTAAATCCAAGCACGAATAAAAGATGACTTAGAAACTAACTTCTGTAATGTTAAAATCAGTACAGAGTTTTACGGAAAGCGGTTGAACGAGATTCGAAAACCAACAGAATTGTTTTATTTCATAACGGTTCGTTTAACAAACTTCGGAAAACTTTCAATAATTCTTTTACGAATTACGTTCATTTTATTTAAATTTGTTGTTTTTGCAATCTCTGAAATAAATTTTGAGAATTTGCGGTTGTTCGTTTTGAGGTTGATTTATCATGATATTTCCCAGAAGAAGTACTTTTAAGTAACTAACTAAGCGGCAGTTGAATAAAATAAATTGAGTGAGTTTCTTTTGTGTATTCACGACATATTCCTATTTCAGACTTAAAAACTAAATGCTTGAATAATGCATTTAAGTAAATGCTTATTAATTTGAGAATTATTTTGTGCAAAAAAAGAACATTTCGAAAGCCTATATCAATCAATATTCATAATTCAAAACTGACAGCCCTTTCAAACGTATTTTCCGTATTTATAAAAAAAAAAAATCTCATTAAAAAAGCGTCAGTAAAATTGCAAAACAGTAGTACGTAATTAAATAACAGTGAAACTGCCACAGTCTAGAGTTTATATGTAAACTTTACAAGAATTCACAATTTTCATTTTAAACTTAGAGAAAATGATTCTCTTAACCAAACATAAAAAAATAATTCCCTCAAAATTTTAAAAATCAAATCAATAAACGTTAATAAATATACTAAACATTAATTTTTAATTATTATTTATTTATTTTATACATCATCTAGCAATGTTTTTGAATAATATTAACTGTAACGAAAACGTATTTAAGAATTTAGGAGCTTGTAAAAATTTAAAAATGTTTTTAATTTTTGAAAAACATGTAAAATTTGAATGATAAAAATTGACATAATCAGAACTGCAGAATTATTCCATTTTTGTCATTTAAATGAAAATACTGAAATAATCCTATCACGAAATAAAAATTTAAAATAATTGTATCGGAAAATTTTTAAATGATTATATATGATATTCGAGTTAAAATGAATCAAAATAATTTTAATTTTAAAAAGCAATATTTTGCTTGACGATAGGGAGGAGGGGGAGGGTTAAAACGATATAAATTGCATGATATTCCACCATTTTTTTAAAATGGTAAAATATTTCGAAAAATATTTTGAATGTGAAAAGCGTTTTTTAAAAACAGAATTACTCAATAAATAGTTTTATCCGATAATGTCACGTTAAGCTTACAAACTTTTTTTGTAAAAAGGATTTGAAATTATTACAGTGATACTGACTGTAAAAAAAAAATGTATATCAAAGTAAAAATATTTCAAATATTATGATATCGATGTTTCGTGCTTCAAATTGAAGAAATATTGTTTTGTCCTATCTATCAAACTCGAGTAATTTTTATTCAGTTATACAAGAAAGCAAATTTTAGCTGCATTGTGACTCGCTCAAATAAATCAGTTAACTTCCATGGAGAAACTTCTTAACTCCTACAACTGTATAAACAATTGCGTACATTTTTCCATTGAAACGAAAGTAACAAAGGCATTTTCTTATAACAGTAACATATTCAAAAGAAGGAAATAAATAGGAGGTGGGGGGAAGTACCTCAAATCTTCAAGATTGCGATTTTTTTCCCTTAATTATTCCCCTTTATTGTTATAAAAAAAACTAGGGGGGAAACTCACTACAATAAGTGCTTCTCTCACTTTTAAAAGAAACACTACATTTTTATTAACGAGAGGGAATGATAGAGGTAAAAAGAGAAAAAGAGAAAGAAAAAAAATATATCTTTTGAATGACGGGGTAGAAAAACGGAACCCATCTAAGGTAAATAAGAGACGAAAACACCTGAAAAGAATGAAAAGAAAGAAAATAAAAAAAAAGGAAGAAGATTTAAAACAAAGTGATAGAACGAATGGAAAAAAGAAACTCTCCTTACGAGAAGTGCAAGTGTCCCTTTTTAAATCGGGGAAGGGGGACGGAGCAGATAGAGATGTATAATTGAAGCCGAGAAAATCAGGGATACTAAATCCAATTAAATAGCGAAGGAGCGGAGTTTTCACGCTTCAGCTCACGCAGCATATTGCCTTAAGGTGCGTGCGTGCGTGCTTGCGCGTGAGCAGACATGCGCCCCTGCACTCCCCAGCCCCATCTTCATTGCATCGCGTTTCTCTTATCTTCGACAATTCATGCCTTAATGGTGGTCCACATTTTGAGTTGGAAAGGGGGGAGGAAAAGGCGAGGTCTTTTCCGTTTAGGAAAAATAATACTTTTGTCTTAATGGCGGACGCAAATCGTATTATTTACGGCCTCATGCTTGTTAGGGCGGCCCTGCATAGTTCCACACAA
This sequence comes from Nephila pilipes, assembly GCA_019974015.1. Taxonomy (NCBI): domain Eukaryota; kingdom Metazoa; phylum Arthropoda; class Arachnida; order Araneae; family Nephilidae; genus Nephila; species Nephila pilipes. The sequence continues at coordinate 31,661 of BMAW01016902.1, read as the reverse complement.
TGGAGCTCGGAAGGGCTCTTTGTCGATGGCTTGTTATCTCCTAGAGGCAGGGTTCGCTCCGGCTATTGTTAGGGCGCAAGAGGTCGCCTTGTTAAATTTCTCGACCAACTTATCTGCATGGCAAGGAGACTACTGCCGAGCCGCTGATACTCCCGAAACGGCATTTTACAAAGGAGAGGGGGGACCGTGCTCTCATCAAAAAATGAGTCCCGGGTTTCTTTTTCTTTTCATATGCGGCCCCTTTGAATTCGGTGGGGAAGAAAGAAATCGAGTAACAAGTTAGAAATGGTAGGTTTCATTCTTTCTCTTGAAAAGAGCAGGAATATTACCACTTGATTTTGTTTCCTTTGTAAATGTACATAATTTAAGGGAGAAAAAACGACTCCGTTGAAATATATTAATAGGAAGAATAGGCTAATGTTTTTTTTTTTTTTTTTTTTTTAATTTTGAGGTATCTTACTAAATCCTTCTTTATAACTAGAGTACTAATAAAATCTCAAATAAATTTCTTTTGATACATGCATTAAGGATAAATTTATTTTAAATGTAGTAATAATTTTTAGGAAATTTACAATAGTACTTTGGATATAGTTTTAAATATTTGGATTTTTTAAATCTATATTACAAAATCTATTTAATTATTTTACTTAATTGTATAAAAAGCTTGATTTTCATATATATATATATTATCTTCCATTTAAATAATTTTTGAAAATTTCAACTTGTTTTTAACTAAATATGTACTTTGCTTTAAAATAATCAAAATCATTGAAATTTCAAATGCTAAAGGGATAAGTTAGAGAAAATAAATTACTAAGAAATTACTTGAAAAGTTAAAACTAACAGCTATATATTTCTCTCAAGATTGGTAATACAGATCTGAAAGAAAAGTTTCAAGTTTTGACTATTTTTAAATAACTAATAAACATGTATATTATGTATTTATATTATTTTATAGTTACATGGAAGCATTCATATATATTGATTCATAGTTATATGAATATCTATATCCATATTAATTCATAGTTACATTAAAGCATACATTCATCCCATTACATTAAGCATATATTCACCCAAATTATTAATCCTAACTTCTCTAAAATTACTTAATACACATAGACAAATGTTGTATATGTTTTTCTTCAACCATTTTTTTCATAAATTTAAAATTTAATTGCATTTAATGTAATCATACACTTTAAATATTTATCTCTTTTGTAAAGAGTTTTTAACACTTAAATTAAAATTCCCGAAGCACTTTAAGTTTTTTTTTTTTTCCCCTTTCAATTTTGAGAATATTTTCTCTTATTGTTGTTATAAGTCAACCTTTTTTCTTCCTCTAATAATGTACTTATCTTTCATTTTTTTTTTAAAAAAAAGTTCTGATCTTCGGTTTTCTTTATTTGTTCAAAAAATGGATCACTTTCCATTTTTTAAATCCTTTCTTGATATTTCACCCTGATATTTTAGTTGAAATACCGTTTTCACATGACTGATTTTTAATAAATTGCGTCGATTGCTCTCTAAGTCAATGTTATAAATAATTGGATATACTTTGCATATTTTATGTAAGCTGTGGGTTATTTAATTTATTTATAAGGCTTTGATTCCTTTGCAAGTGGACATTTGTTCCTTAAATAATATTGTACGCTCCATCAATAACAGTTTAATATGTAATTATCATTTCATTTTGATAATTAGTGTATAATTTAAAAAATTCTCATACAAAAGCTAATTTTATTTTTAGCCGTTGGTTTTTTTCTCCCTCTTCTGAATATTGTTTTTCTATCACACATGTTATTTACTGACCTCATATCTGACTATTAATCACTGTCATTGCCTTTCGTGGATTATTTAAGTGAAAATCTAATCTATCTAATGAAATATAATTCGAAAATACAAGAATTTAAAATAACTATTTTACTCAAAATTTTAAAAAATTCAAAGAAAATTGAAGAAATAAAATAATGAGCGTTTTAAACAGCAACAAAATTTTGATAATTTTTTTTAGATGTGTAAAGAGATATGCAAGCATAGTATTTGTTGTAAAACAATAATTTGTTATTTCTATGTTTGATGTAATGTGACAGATTCTTTCTCTATAATGAATAAAACACTGCTTACTTTAAAGTTGAATAAGAATAACAAATAATTCCGAAGGAATAAAATTAATAAGCTAAAAAAATTAAATAACTTTAAATAATATTAGTTAATTTAGAAAACACTTTAGAAATTAAGTATATTCTTATGTCTAAGAAATTTGAGAAAAAGAAAAATTGTGAACGTTATTTTAAAAATATGAAACATATATATCGAGCATATAACAAATATGCAAATTTTGTTTCGTAGCTGAAAAACCCTACACAAATTCAAAAATATTCATGGTCTTAGAATCTGATCGTAATAGTAAAGTTTTTAATTTTTAGGTAACTCAAAATTTTTTATCATATTAACTTGAAACTTGCACATTAATAAATCGTTAACAAATATTAAAAGTACTGCAATATTTCCTATATAAGAAATAAAGAAATAAATTACGTAAGTCGAATATTATTATAATAAATTTTTCTTTATATATATTTTTGTGATTAGTTACATTCAATGAAAAGTTCATTTTAATAGCTAACCAATCTTCAATTTTTTTTTAAAATTGGGGAATTTAAAATGGGGAGAAAATTAAGATTTATTAATAAATAATATAGTTTTTTTTTATTTCTTTATTTAAATAAGATTTTAAAAACACAAAACAGTGATTTTTGGAGCAGTTTCATGATGAATTTATTTCTGTGGAAACAAGCATTTTAATTTTCACTCATTGAAAATATGTTTTTTATTATAGTATTACATTTGGATAAATTTTATTAAATCAATTGTATAATATTTTCAAAATATAAATAATTATATATTTATATGTTATTATATTATCTTATTTTTTCATTTAGGTTAAAATGATGGTCATTCAAAAGTTGCACAAAAAAGTAAGTTATTTTTTGAGGCTTCTTTTTTAAAACATGTCTGTCCTGAAAATTAAGAAAACTAACTTCTCAAGTTAGAATTTTGTGCAATGAATAAAAATATTATTTTAAAAAAGCAATTTTTTCCGTCTTACTGTAATACTATACTTTCTCTTCGAATGATAATTCAATTTCTTTATATATTGTAAGACATAATTTCGAGAACAAAAAGTATTATTTTTGTTTAATCTTATTTCTATTCAATGATATAATGTTTTGCATTTTAATTAATTATTGTCATAATTTAATTTAAATTTTAAAATAGAATTTAATTATATATTTTTTTTAATTAATTGCTTGTATTATATTTTCATGTAAAGTCCTTGCGATCTTATTAACATTCGTTTCGTAAAGAATAAATATATAGAGTGTTAAATAATTTGAAAAAATAAACCATAAAAAAATCCAACATACAAAGAAAAAAAAATTTCATATGTGTCAATTTCCAGTCATAATTCCTCTCAGAGGCTATACGATACCTAGATTCCGGAGTGATTTTTCCTTTCTTAGAAAGAGTTTGCTGTCGTTTGCAAACACAGGTGACATTTCACTGGAATGCCGTAGGATGCCGTTTATTTTCGTTCATTATCCATGTAATCACATCTACCCATCTCCTTTATTAGTATTTACAGATATTTTTCTAAAATACACATACACCTTTTTTTTTTTTTTCATAAATTGATGTGTTTTGAGCGCTGTTTGCCTAAATATAGTCCTTCTGTCAATGAAAAACTAACCCTCTAATAATAAATTTCAATTTAATGTAAACTTCTTTTTAGAGATTTCTAATAATTTAATGGTGAAAGGGAATATATGGATTGGTAATTTATAAAGAGCATTCCCAATCAATAATTTGACAACTAACGTTTTAAAAAAAATAAGAAAATTGAGATTTAAATTCAAATTTAGAGAAATAAATGTAGTCTTTAATGTCTTAAAAATTTAATTTGAAAATTCAAAATTACGATCTAGTAAACTACCTTCTTTTATTACTAATTTGATCAAATTAATGAAATTATGTACTTTTAAAACTTGGCACGCAATGGTCTGTTTCATAATTGATTTTGAAGGGAAAAATTTAAGCGCTTCAGAGAGTTAACAAGACAGGTAAATTTTAATGAAATACATAATAATTAGAATATATCTAATTCTCCTATGCTTGCAATAATAACAAAATATTATCTAAAAGATGTTTTTTAATGTTATATCAAACAATAGTTCCTCACTGAAGTAATTACGAAACAGTTTACTTTTAAAAATACTTAAGTTGGATCACTTATGGATTGCTTAATGCTTTTATAAAATATCAGAATAAAATAACTTTAAGTAAGTGTAAGTAGTCATTAATTGATAAACTTAATTATTAGTAATTTTCTCCAAGTAAAGAAATGAAAACCAATTTTGTGAGAATTTCATTCGCTAGCATACCTATTGTTGCTCTAAAGAAACAACAAGCTCGAAAGAAACATAGACAAAATAAACAATGTTTAAATTAATGCGGCCCCTAATTTTTTTTATTGCAACGTGTGCTTATTTTGAAAAGAACAAGAACATCATTCGAAATCATATGGAGAATTTTAAAAATTGAATCCCGAAACAATAAGTAAAATATAAATTTAGCTAAATACATAGAAACTTATCTGTTCTTTTTCCTAATTCTCTAAAAGTATATAAAATGTGGTGGTAAATTACTACCCCGTTTGCTAAAAGTAATCTATCCTAGATATAATCCATCTCTTTCCTTCAAACATTATTAGTACCAATTCATTACTAGAAATAATTATCAATTTTTTTTTATTTCAAATAATAATTTCTTGAATTTGCATTAAAATATTTATTACATACTACATTAAAATATTTATTACGGTTTACAATCTCCAGTATGCAAACTGGCTTATTGGCAAATCAGTAAATGGCGAATTTTAGCATCAAATTCCTACCGGTAGTTCTACATTTTTAAAACATTAATCCGTAAATTGTTTACATACATTTTTCCTTCGACATTTGTAATTACGCTACTTATGAAAGAGAAACTTAACTTACTGATCAAACCAAAAATGCAACACGATAATCCGTCTTGGGCACACACACGGAATAAAAAATGTATTAATAAAATCGTTATAAAAGAACTGGAGTATTTTCAACAGGAAAATATTTAAGATGGAACTATAATCAAACAGTTTACAATTTTGTATATATATATATATATATATATATATATATATATATTATTTTGAATATAAATTATATCAAAATTGCGAGACCCAAATGTTGATCATCACAATTCTGACGTGTTTATTTTACAATATGTTTACAAATAGATCATGTTTTTAGTCCTATATTAGCCACCAAACGGGCTATATCTTTAGTCAAACAGAAAATATCGCTGCAGACCACTTTTCAAAATAAAGAGTGACTTGTTTTCTAAATATTTTTACTGGCCAATCTTAATCAATCAATTAAGTTTCCTTTCTGTAGTCGTATCATTTGTTCTGACTATCTAATTCAAATGAATAATTTCATAATTGTTTTTTTTAAAAAAAAAATTGCACCTTTGGTAGCTAAATGTATTTGCAAAAAGTTGCATAATATTGATTATATTAATATTTATTTTATATTTGCTCTCGTTGAGAAAAAACATTTATACCTCATTATTAATATTGTTAGATTTTTTTTGTACTACATATGTTCAGAGTATATATATATATATATATATATATATATATATATACTATTTATTTTCATATACTTTGCGACAGTAAACAATAATAAAGTAAAATGTCAAATTTTTATGGTTTAAAAAAGTCCAGGTAATTTATTGAAAAATCAGCTGTGATCGAAAATTTTACCGAATAACGGCAGTAGAAAAATATAGTAAATTTGCAATCATTACTACATACTATTATTTTAGGTAGGTCTCAAAGAAATTTTTAGAGTCTGAAAATTAATATGTTTACACTGGAGTAATTTCATCTCAAACCGAACGATATTTAGCTATGTAAAATAAAAGAAAACTTTTTATAGTATTATTGTATTACTTTTTTTAGTATTAGATAAATCTGCATTTTTATTAATGTCGATTCGTCATGAGAAAAGATTTTTTATTAATATGTAATAGCTCTGTCATAAATACATTCATTTATTAAACGGACTGCTGCTTTTTGGTTCAAAAAGCCAGTTAGAACTACTGGAGCTTAACAATCATTTATCAACTTCATTGATTTTCTGTATAACGAGTATTTTACGCTTTCAGTTCTAATCATTTCTTTGCGGACTTTTCCTGGTACTTAAACGGCAAGAACAGATAATAAATTTAAGCGTAAACTCAATAAATAGGCAAAAAATATGAAGCGATACTTTAATCAGAGGCAGTAAAAAAAGTTTTTGATTTATGCTCCACTTAAAAAGAGTTGTGCAAAAAAAAAGTACTGAAGAAGATAATCAATTTCAGAGTATTAAAAAAAAGCCCGCCTAAAAAAATAACTCGTGTTTGCCCGTACTTGAAAAAAATAATGACGACGTAAAATTTCGGTTCTGACGGTAACCCTCTTTCCCTCTTTTTGGCGTATTATTACAGCCACCCTGTTATTAGTTGACAAATGTATTTAAAGTTTCATGCTACGATGCAATTTAGCCGGCACAAACTCTTGAATGCAACCGTGTGCCATTCCCTTTCCGAAATGCAGCGTATAATATTAGTTTGATGACTTCACTAGCTTCGACTCATCATTTTCCAGAACTACTCTTATTTTTTTGCACCCCGCGTATATATAAAAGCAAAAGTAGCATAACAAGAGGGGGTGGAAAAACTGCGAGAAAAGAACATCAGGAGTATTAGCCCACCCCTCTCTCTCTCTCTCTCTCTAGGGGGAAGAAAGCATGATCAGGAGTTTGCTACTCGGATTCTTAGTTTTAATCGGGTTTAAAAATACCGGTTGTTATTCTGTCAAAATGGTGCTTAAGTCTGACAGCTCATCGAGCTCGAGAGACAAATTATTAATTTAAGTGCCATTTTCAGTGAAAAACTACATGTTACCAATTCTTGTGTAATGTTTCCTTTCAGTAATTTTTTTCTCTCTCTCATCCGTCGTATATTTTTTTCAAACTTCTTTTCCGAGTAGCAAACTCCTGATCATGCTTTCTTCCCCCTAGAGAGAGAGAGAGAGAG
>BMAW01016902.1:0-20298 GCA_019974015.1 Nephila pilipes | reverse complement strand
TGAACCAAATAAAATAGATAATGATTTTCAGATACTACTGAATGTGAAGTTTAATATCAGAAATACCACATGTACTGTTCATTTAAAAGTAAAATAGCAAATAACTTGAAATATGACATCTCTGCTCAAGCCATTCCCCAATTGACACTGATGATGAAATTGAGGACAACGATAAGAGCATATGAGAAAAGAGAGAAAAGCAGGCAGGAGAGGTGGCAGAGTGGCGTATAACAGACATGGATCAATGTTCCAAGACTAACCCAGAGATCATGCTCTAGTAAACAGTGAAACGTTCTAGATACGAACTTGTTGAAACGCGTCAAATTCTAAGTCGATCGGACCAGAAACAGCTGAGTTATCGAGGTTGGAAAAGTCGTTTTGGTAGTTTGTTTAAAAATGGAAAACTGAGTGTCGTGTTCTGATAAAACATTGTTTTGTAATGGGTAAAACACCGTGCGAAACAATGGATTGAAAATGTTACCGACTCTTGTCCATCCGCAACGATTTGTCGGTGGTTCGTCGAGCTTAAACAGCAATACGTAACTGAACGAAGTGCCACCATCGTAAAAATTCATGAATTAATGAAAGAAATAAAAAATACAGAAATTGGATTTTTTTTTCTCAAGTCCTTTATTATTCCAAAAAATTAATATCTTTCCTCATGAGGTCGATGGAATACAAACTCTCAGGCAGGAACTCAGTCAAGTTTTGTGTGTTTAAGCGAAGCAACGTATAACTTAACGGTTTAAATATTTATGCGGTTTGTTATATATTTATACGGTTTAAATATTTACCTTTTTACAAAATCAGAAGAAAAAAAATTATGAATGAGAAAAAATTAATTTATCAATATACTCTCAAAGAGGGAAGTAAATATAACTACCTTTTCTAGCATTATAAATTACCGATTTTAAGTAAAGTAATGAGTTTAATGTAAATAAGCGCCATTGGTAATAATAATGAGTTTAAGGTTAAAATAATATGCGTACAGTGCTACCTAAAATGATTTTCTATAAATTTTTTAAGGCTTTATATTAACATTTATTATTTTATTCAATATATATATATATATATATATATATATATATATATTAATTACTAAATTCTAAGGAACAACTTTTGAGAGTTAAAAGAGAAGAGTGAGCGCATACTATACAAGTGAGAAGTTTATTTTGTTTGATCTGAAAAATAAAATAAAAAAAATTACTTCTGAAAATAAAGAAAATGTAAATTATTTCTGTAGAAAGAAAATTTTAGCGTGCTTAAATTATTCTATGATAATTATCAGAAATTTTTGTGCGTCAGTGATTATGGTTATTTTTATTCGGGTACCATTTTAATCCAAACTTTAACTTTTGATGTCATGAATAATTTATTTAGAATTCTAAATAAGAAAATTCTAAATAAGAAACCTTTTTTTTTTCCTTATCTAAGGTTTTCTTCTCTGCCTTTTCATACTTTCACAAATCTTTCTAATCTTAGTATGTTAAAATATTATTTCATAATTCATGAAAAGATCATTATAAATATACTGTGCTTCTGACAATTATTGATAAATATTTCAATATTTATCCCAAACTCTAATTTATTTACTTATTGATTACCAACTCCAATAATCTTCTCCTGGTATGGCTGTGTGCACGCATTTGTTGATATCTTTTATTCCAGATCAGCTAATCATTGTTTAAGCTTTGACGTATATTCTTTAATTAATATTAATTTTTAATTGACCAATGAAACGAAAGAAATTCTCTGTCCACTTTATCTATAAACTGACCACGAAATCTATGGACGAATCTTCTCTTCAACGCAGTCCATTCCAGGGGTAATAACGAAACCCTTACACTGGAGCCGAGCAAAACGGACTTGTCTAAATAAACAATCTATAAGAACAAAAGAGCTTAGTATGGGCTGGGGTAAGCGGAGGTTAAAGCACAACATCAATCTATAGTTTGGTATGGACGGGTGACCATAAGCCAGGAGCTCATTGGACCAAAACTCAGATAACTTTTATTAGGTCAGATCAGCAGAAAGGGTCTACGCAGAATTGAGGGGATGTTCATGAAGGGAGAAAGTTAACACACTCCTGGTGGTAATTTTGAGAACACAGCTTACTTGTTAATCAAGTGCTATGAGATTTAATCTGGCATTATAAAATTTTATTCGGCTAAAAATTTAAAGATCTACGAAATTCACCTTTTTTTAAAAAAAAATTTAGGTTAAAACAGTTAGATATAGAGATCAGGAAATGAAAAGAAATGACAATGAGAAGAGAGATAGTAAAATTAAGTATTTAACGTACTTATACATTAAATAATAAAGTATAGAATTCTCAATGCACTTTATAAAATAATTAAAAATGTTATAAATGTTATGGAAGGAACTACGATGAAAAAGAATTCCTCTACAGTAGGGGAGTAGAGATAAATTTTTCATGGCGTAAGGAGAGGGGAGGGGGGTAGTTCTCCCAATTCTCAAAAATAATTTTAAATATCATTGCTTATTTTCTAGGCGGAAAGAATGTTTATATGGAATACGAAATTCCTAATATTATTTTTTTTTCTAGAAAAATAAAAAAAAATTGAGTATAAAAATGCTTGTTTTAAACTTACAGTATACAGAAATCCTTACGGTGGTGGGTGTCAACCCCCAAATCCTCCCCATTGCAACGCCACTGTCTATAGATTTAAGATTAAAAATAGTGTTACAAGAATATGTTAATATTATTTTATATAACTAGAATATAATGGTTATTTATAATTTTAAAGTACCTGCTGTTAAAATGTTTATGAAATTCTACTTTATTTACAGATAGCTTTTTATGAAGTTAGAAATTTTACTTATTGTTAGCAAACAGCAAGCACAAGCAGAAAAAGTCTGGATATTTTCAAAAAAATTATTTTATTTTTTAAGTTCACATAGCGAATTGATATAGAATAATTCAAGCTCTCGTCATTAATTTTTCCCCTCATATTACAATAAAATACATCTAAGCTTTTTACGTGACATATAAGTTCTAAAAATTACATGAAAATAAAATTTGCTACTTGAAAGTGAGCTAACTCTTCTAAAACGTGAAAATTAGTTCCAAATCTTAAATTTATGGAAAATATTAGTATATAAAAATCATTCAATTGGTTAAGATCATAATATTTTAATACATATCATGAAACATATATACATATATATGATGAATTTTGGTGACTTAAGAATTTCATGCGATTGTTTTCTTAGACTTCTATTTAAAAGCTATGATGTGCTTTTATGTGCACTGTCAATTACTTATTTCTCTCGACTGTCCTCCGAAATAATTTTGAGAATTCTCTTTAAATATATTGCATAAAAATTTTCCAAGTGATGTCAAAATCAAATTTAATTGTATAAGCCATTTTTTAATGCCCAGCTTGTTAAGGAATTCAAGGAATTAAGTATTTATTCATAATTGAAAATTAGAATGCAATTCTACGAAATGTCTTCATTCACTAATTTTTTTTTTCCTGATTTAGACTTTAGGTTGGTAATGTAAAAGTGAATAAAATTAATTTTCGAGATCCCAATTTGCAGGAAAAAAATTCACATAAAAAGACATGTAAGTGAAGATAATATTCTTTTTCATTTCCACAATTACTCTTTTAAAACACTTTGTCAGTTTATTCTAATAAATCAGCATAAAAATAGAAAATAAATACCATTTTATACCTTAAAATAGAGAACCAAGGAATTCCTCAAGTTTTTTTGAAATTTCCAAGTACTTTGTTTAAAATCGTATATTTTGATGCTTTTCATATAAATCCAAATGATTCAAATGTCATGATACTAAGACTTTGCTTAGTAAAATGAATTGTTCATCAAGTTCGAAAAGACAAAAATAGTAAAACATTCATATTAAAATTTTTAAAATTGAAGTGAAATATAATTTATGCGCACTACAATTTAATCTAACTCCGTGTACGTTTTATAATATTTTTACATTCTGCTTTTGCGTAGTACATTTTTCAATCTTATGACTCTATGGAAAGCATAGAAATAATTACAATAATTATTTACTAGCTAAATATTATCACATAATAATAAAAATAATAAAGTAACCTAGTTCTTTGTCCTTCAAAATTTTATCAATAAGACATCAATAGATATAATAAGTGCATTTAAGAATGTAAATTTATTTCATTAATGTGTCTTTCATACATTTCGAATGCATTTGTACGAAGCATTATATACAGCAGATTAAAAGTAATCTGCATTTAATTTGAAGGGTTCTTATAAGTTTCAATTATTATCTCAATTGAGATAAATTAATGTATATATATACATGTGTTAGTAATTTCTCTATCAAGCACATTAACGAAATGTAGAATAGTACCCTTACACGTATCTCAGTATTTTTCAGTAAGCAATTATTAACTTGTAAAAATTAACGTTTATCAGATGTAGGTAAATTTGTAAAAAATGTGCTCTTTATAATTATTAAAAATAAATTACCTTCCTTTAATTTAGGAACCTGTAAAATATTAATCTATGAAAAAATAACAGTTTTTCTATGATGTTTTCAATGAAGTAAGACTCCAAAACATTTCAAACTATAAAATCCTTTTAGAACGTCTATACGCTCCCCTTTAAAAGTGAAACGACCCAGCGGTCGGTTATTCACGCCGGGTTAAACCCGGTAATAAATAAGTGTCGAAGGGGTCCAACACCCTGTCTCTGGGAACGGGTTAAATATTTGGCAGCAACATCAACAAAGAGTGCCCCTATCTGAGACCCATATCAGTGCTTCGTTATTGTCAACAATAAACTGTCCACTAATGGGGTGCGCAGAATGAAAACCTGATGTTGGCCGGAGTCCGCTTTATCATCGGACTTGACGTCCCGCAAGAGTAGAGAGAAGAAGGCGAGGGGAGGGGTGCTCTGATGGCTGGATAAATGAGTCTCCCGCGAACGCAGAGACAAAACTACTTGAACTGCATGACAAAGGCTTGGAACAAAAGGTTGCCTCCTGTCATCAAGAGCTTGAACTGCAGAAGTTTAATGATTTCTCTGACTTGAACACAGTTGTAGAATTCTTGAAATCTTAAGGCGGTCATTACCACTTGAATGTGGAATGTCCTGTGATGTTAGAATAATGGAATACTTCCTCTACTTAAATAAATAATATTACTATTCATTAGTCGGCTTTTACTTAATGTAATTGTAATAGAGCTCTCACTTATTATTAATGATTATCTGAACACAGTTAAATAAAAATAGAAATTGATAGCCTACTTATAGAATTATCAAGAGGTGTATCCGAAGTATTACAGACAGCGAAGTCTCTTAAAAAGGAATTTTGATAAATATATAGAAATACATTCTTAAATAAAGTGAAATCCGAATGTATAATGTCTTTCTGCATCTGAAGTCTGCTTTATTGGATCTAAGTACTTTAATCAAATTTCTGGGTTTAAATATATTTTATTTATCCGTGATTGGTATATCAACGGTGCTAAAATCATTGATAAAATCAATGATTCGAAAAGTACCTTTATAACAAAAGAATTTTTCCCAATTTCGACTGCAGTAAGTGTTCTAAAAGCACCGATATTCTTACTCTTTCAAGAGACAAAACAGACGAAGAATATATGTAACCGAAAGTCATATAATTATAAAATTAAATACTATCACTAAAACAACTTTTTCATATAAGGTACTTAAATATTAAATTTAAATTGAGCAGAGCTATTTCACTAGCCTTAAATGAATTCCAAAATGATTTAATTTGTTTTAATTTCTACTGTTCAATCACGCAAAGATAGTTGGAAAGATCAAATCAGTGTCGTAATCGAAATACTGAGAGTTTTAATGACGATTTTGATATGTACTTTTATCAAATGATACATCTTTCAAACATAAAGTGTCAGTATTTTTCTTTCAATAGAAAAGTGGCCTTAATTAGGAATTTAAATTTTGGATTAACTGTGTTATTCCATTACTATTACATTCCATGGTTCACTATGGATTCATTCTAGAAATTTTTAGGAAATCAAATAATAAACACTTGCTTTTTCAAACATATAAAAATTGCATTTAGATTCTTATAAAAAGTAATCATTTGAAATTATTTTTAAAAAATTAATCCGTAAAATATTCTTGAAAATCAGTTTATCTCAGATTAGATGCTTTTTCATAAGAAATAGAATGTAAGTAATATTAATGTTGAGTACACAGTGTAAGTTTCCCACATCATACTTTCAGAAATTCAGATATTCAGTGAGCTTAAATTAAAATCAATTTCATATAATTTTTAAGAAGTTCATGATATTTCATGAAAGTATGCTAAAAATTTAATTCTGAATTAATATTCAGCTATTTCAAAGATAGATGAAAAATGAAGCCTTATAATTCGTTGAAATTGAAAACAATATGATTCTACTATCTCAATGATATTTTTGTGTTTGATTTTACAATAAAAAATGAAACATATTAGCATCATTTTGATCCTCTATTATCTGCTTATATATTTTAATGTCATTAATATTATTTTAAGATACATATTTACTTTTTATTGAGATCTTTTTTATGATATAAAATGTTATATCTACTGTTACTCCTCCTGTTCATGATTGTTTAGGCAAACTGATATATCATACAATTTTTAAACTTGCAAAATATTTTTATTTGAATGTTGTTTTTATAATGACGATGAAAGAATAGTGCAATTATATTTCTTCCATTAAAATTTGTCACTTATTGAAATGATTGTAAGTAGTTTTCTTGCCTCGTGCCCTTACTTTTGTCTTAATTTAATTTCAGTGCAAATTTAGGAAACTTTTTTTTTATTAATCAACATATTCATCCGAATATATTAGTCTGATAGGGAATTGAGTACTGAGTTGAATTCATGAAGGCGAAAATGAGCAATAATATGTTAATAATTCCTAATGCAAATTATTTTTCAACATAAAATTAATCAAATGTTTTTAAAAATATTAGAGTAAATGATGACAAAAAAAAATTTTTATGAGAGAATTTTAACTCTTCAAATTATAACTATCATTTAAGATATTTTTCATAAAAATAATTTTTAATTTTTCAAATGAAGCAATAATAACTACTTAAAGGTTAATGCATTCAGGCAAAATTGAATTTAAAGATTTATTTATTTCATTTATAATAAACTGAATTTTTTTAAAAAAAATTAAACACTTACATGCATATCTAAGACGTTATATACTCTCATGAATAAGGCCACTTATCTTTTCATCTGTTTTGAATATATATATTGCCTAAGTTGCTTTTCTTTTTGCATCTACCCTTTCTTATCAGATTAGAATTCTAACTTTCTGATTTCCTATTTTTTGCTGTTAAAATTATTATTCTTGATATTAACACATCAATCAATAACTCCCGAGACTAACCCAGAGATGGTGCTCGTAGTAAACCAGTAACCAGGTCTTTCTAACCTTTGCTTGAAACGTGTCAAAATTTTAAGTCGATCGGACCAGAAACAGCTGAGTTATCGAGGTTGGAGTAAAGTCGTTTTGTAATTTGTTTAAAAAATGGAAAAAACCGAGTTTCGTGTTCTGATAAAACATTGTTTTGTAATGGGTAAGAACACCGTGCAAGCGAAACAATGGATTGAAAAATGTTACCCAGACTCTTGTCCATCAAAAGCAACGATTTGTCGGTGGTTTGCCGAGTTTAAACGTGGTCGTACCGACACAAATGACGCGGAACGCTCGGGTAGACCTGTGGAAGCCGTTACACCGGAAAATGTGAGTGAAGTGACAAAAATTATAACGAAAGATCGTAAAGTGCAGCTCCGTGAGATTGCTGAGATGACACAGATATCATATGGAAGTGTATTTACTGAAAAAGGTTTTTGAAGTGAAGTGAAAAAGGTTTTTTCCAAGTGGGTGCCGCGATTGCTTTCGATGGAACAAAAACAGCAACGAGTCGATGATTCAGAAAGCTGTTTATCGCAATTTACTCGCAACAAAAAAGATTTCTTGCGAAAAAAAAAAAAAGAAGAAGAAAAAAAAAAATTTTGGAGGGAAAAAAAAAAATTTGGAAAAGCGTTGGAACGATTGTATCATCCTAAAAGGTGATTAACAAAAGGTGTTATGTTGATGAATAAAAAAAATTTTTGCACAAAAAATGTTGTTTTCAATGTTAGACTCGGGAGTTACTGATCGATGTGTTATATTAAAAATTCCTTTTGCTTTAAAATTGTAAAGCGATATCATCAATGTTAATCCAACAGTCAAAATCCAAATTTTATAAGTGAATGGTTTTCAGTAGATTAGTAATGCATAACTGAGCTGTATAAGAAACTCCAAATAGCCTTGAAACAATAAAAATGTCAAGTTCGAGTTTACTAGTTATAATAAAATTCTTTATATATAAGTCTTTAAAAAAATTATTTTTCAGTGAAATAGAGGAGATGTAATTTTTCTTCTTCTGAGAAACCGCACAATAAAAACTTTGTTGCTTACACTAATTCAATACTTCCATACTTTGAATGACTGAATATATTCGTATGCGTCCGTGAAATCCTTTATTCGATAAGTATTCATTTCATTTTATTTTTCTCTTTTGGAAACTGAGCAAAATCTTCCAAACTTTAATAACAACAAAATCCAGATAAATAAAAAAAAAAAAAAAAGAAGGAAGGAAAAAATCTCCAAGTTGTACCAAATGTAATTTGCTTGAGAAGATGCATCTCTTTAGCAGCACGTTGGAAATACATCCGAGAAAAATCCAAGAACACTCCTCGGAAATATGCAGTCTGGAAACAGCAATTCAAGGAGTGATACATGGAAAAGAAAATAAGAATCAAATAAAATTCGAAAATAAAAGGGAATCACGGACAAAAGAATTATATTTTACCAATCCGTTCAGTAGCTTGATGTTACACCACAACAAGAGAGAACGGAAAATAATGACAGCAACAAAAAGGAAAAACTCCAGCTGAATCAGATACGGAGACGACGGTTTTAAGATTATTGACGATGTTTTGGAGCATCATCGCGCGATGCCGAGACACAAAACCGGATGCACTTACTAAATCTGCCAATCAACCTCGGTGGGGATGGAGAACAAATTACACTCACGCATTTCGACAAAACAGAACGTAATCCTCCGCTGAATTTATTGTACTGTATTATTTCGAAGCATATCTATTCAATGCTTTGTTGAAACATGGGTCTGAAATCTTTATTCCAGATTAAATTGATGCTATGAACTGCTTTATAATCAAAGTCTGAAACTGCTTTATAATCAAGACTTTCGCAGAGCCATTTTAGCCTAATGACTAGAAGGAAAATTGCATAAAAATAAAAATAAAAAGTTCTATGCAAAGTTGTGCAAAGAACAGATTTAACCACCAAAGGTGCACTTTTTTTAATAATTATTATTAAATTACTCAATTAAATATAAGAAATTAAGTAAACGATGAACTATCGAGAAATGGAAAATAGTAAATGTTTCCGATATCAAAATTAAAGGAAACAAACAATTATTGAATTGAATATATTTGAGCTAAATGTAATTCAAATTAAAGCAAACGATAAAATATTAAATTGAATATTACCTCAGCTACATGTAATTTAAATTAAAGTAAACGTTAAATTATTAAACTGAATATATTTAAGGGGACTTAGTACCTTACGAAATCAAAAGAAGAACAATTTGACAAACTTTTTTCCATTCTTCATAAAACAATAATTTTTGCTCATTTCAGTATGAAACTTGGCCAGTTTGTGTAATAAAGTGCATAGTTTAAAATATTGGATCAAATTTTTCTATTAAATTAATATATTTTCTTATACAACATGAAATATGCGTTCAAAAATTTGAAAAATAAATTAGCTTACCTTACGTTACCCACAAGATAACTTTTGAAAGATGTACAGTAGAACCATAATTCTTATACCAAATTAAAGCTAAATAGTGACCTTATTCTGTAAACCTCAAATTTTAAATTTACCTTACATTAAAAAAAATAGAAAAATTAAAAAAGTTATCAAGTTTGTATTTAGTAACTTTTTTTTCGTGTATCATGTTATAAAATAAAATCTAATCATCCTATTAAGAAAATTGAGGTTCACAGAATAAAGATTTACAAGTGCAACACTCATGTAAAATTTTAAAGCTCTGAATGCAAAAGATTTTTTTTAATCCTGTGGGAAAGTGTGAAAATAGCAAACTGAGAAAAAGAGGTTTGTTTACATTGCCTTACATAGAACAAGCCATTTTAGACATTTACATTTTTTGTTGCACAGGACGTAATAATAGTCGGATTTTGACGCGGTTTGTTTTAAAATGCTCCTAACATTCAGTACTATTTTTAAAATCAAATTTGAAAAATCGAACTTTTGAAGGTGCAAAGGTACTAAGTCCCCTTAAGCTAAAGGTAATTTAATTTAAGCAAACGATAAAGTATTAAATTGAATATTATCTCAGCTACATGTAATTTAAATTAAAGTAAACGATAAATTATTAAACTAAATATATTTAAACTAAAGGTAATTTAATTTAAGCAAACGATAAAATAGTTGAAAAGTGATCTGGCACGCCATAAGTGAACCAACTAAAACAATAACCCCTTTGAGTGGCTATTAAATGAACTAATCATGAAAAAATTTCTTTTTCAGCGGATTGATTGACGGATTGAATATGTGGAAAATAAGTAAAAACAAGTAGCATGTGATTATCAAAAGAACTTGTAGAAAAATAGATACCATAAGTTTAAAATTATAGAATTAGACCAATAATAACTTGGAATTGAGTATCCAAATGACTTGGAATTGAGTGTAGCCCAATAAAGGTAATACACTAAAGAATCCTTTATCTCTTATGGAATAGTAAAAAAGCGTTAGAATAATACCCGTAAAACAAAGATTTGGGTCTATTATTGCTTTTTTTAAGAATAATTTTAATGAACTGTGCATGGAGAAATGCTAACGAATTTCATAAAATACGCATTCTTGTGGCAACAAATATATTTCATGCTATGACTTATTATATTAGTTTACACTGGTATAGTTAAGTATTTTACTTAAAAGTTTACATTTATTTGCCTCTTTTTATTTGAGAATCGTTAATAAAAACAGCGCATGTTTAATTTACTGCAGTCTTCAAAATGGTTAGTAATCTCAATATGATTAATTTTGTTTTCGAAATAGTCTATTTTGAATATTTATAGATCACACTAACCTTTTCTTCAAAAAAATCTATTAATCAATAACATTATTAAAGCTGTTCAGAAGGAGGATATTTATGTTATTTTTAGGAATATTTATATATACATGTATGTATGTGTTTGCGCACGGCTATTATAATTCATCATCTTACCTTTTATTCAAATTTTTAACACCAATTCTTTATTCCACTTTTAAACAAACTGATTGTCTTTGGTTTCGTACGTGTTACGAATCCTTTCAATATCTGAATTAATAAAATTCTTTCTGTGAACTCCTTTTTTCTTCCCTGGTACATAAGCGTTTTATGCCGTCTAATACTCTCTGCTGATACTTGCCGTTTGAGCAATGCAAGTGCGTTTTATTTCGTCATGACTTGGAATTGTAAATGCACAAAACACTCAAGAATTATTCAGTAAAATAAAACATTTATTACTGCCTTATTTTGCAATAATAATATTAACATTGATAACAACTTCGCCCAGGTGTATCCTGTATACATAAATGTATAATTTAAAATATAACTTTATATGAAATTAGTAAAAAAGCAGTTATTGCCAAGTTACGATATAAATTTATTGAAAATACGTATCACAATTCAATAAATAAAGAGATTAAGCTGAAAATTAATGAAGAAAAAAATTGTAAAAAAGGAGATAAAGTATTTAAATTGCTGAAGGTGTTATATAAATCCCAAAAATAAAGACATAAAGTATTTAAAGTGCTGAAGGTACAATATAAATCATAAAAATTTGAAAAGGAGGTAGAATATTTAAATTACTGAACGTGCAATATAAATCCAATAATACATAATAAACATGTATATAATCTATCAATAAATTACCCAAGTACAGCAAGAAGAAAATTAGTTATATTTAAAATATGAAAAAATAAAATGCATAGGACTTAAAACTTTTAAATTACTACAATAGTCACAAAGACGAAAATCACAAGTTGAAATCAAGAAAAAAGAAAATTACGACATTAAAGCCAAAAATGGAAAAACAGTTTAAAATGTTGTCTCTGATTTAGGTTTGAGAATGCGGGGCTATACTAGAGTGCATGGGCGTATGAAAGTAATTTTAACGAAAGGAAAATTGGTTTTACAGAGAAAGTGAGAAAATATGAGAATTCATTACATAAAAGCCGAACAAGTAAAGGTGACACCTTAGCATCTGACTTAACAACAAAATAAGATGCCACTAGACTATTCTAGAACTTCTAGGTCATTCTCTTAAGCGTATATATAAGTAATATTATGTGAATAAGTTTAGTCTTGTAGTGTATGCAGACTATATGTGTTAATGAAATACATGATTTGAATTGTTATGTTTATTGATTGTGCGAATTTTGAATATGCGATATTGTATAGCGCTAAGTGTGTATGTAAATTGCTCCTGTTGCAGCAAAAGTATGTTTGCTAGATTCTAGGATAGGAATATATATATATATATATTATATATATATATATGATATATATATATATATATTACTAATTAATTAATTAAATATACTAAAATTAAACATTAAAAAAATCTATGAAATATCTGAAAAATTATAAGAGAAAGCCTAGTGAAAGATATACATACACATATAAATATATATACTTACATAAATACACACCACATACATATATATATGTGTGTGTGTGTTTAATAAGGAGTAAATCATTACTGTAGAAAAGAAAACAGGAAGATCATTAAATTTGAAACATATTTGAACATATAAACAAATTTAAAAATGTCTTCAGTCTGTTTCAGTGAAATGTAACATATGAAAATTGAGACAGACTGTAGATTGCTCTTTACGGTTTTTTTAGGATTACGAACCTTGCTGTCCACCTTCAATTTATGTTATATAAAATTGTTGTAAGCCGTATAAGTAAAAGGAAATACTCTGGAAAAACTAAATTATTTTGATAAATTATACAGGTGTAAAGCATACTTATTACGGTTTTAAAAGTGTAAAAATTAAAAGAATACGAAAACTTATAAAATCAATACAGATTGCAGATAGAATGGAAAATGCCTATACCCATGCTTAGGCAACAGAATGCTGAAGAAATTGGCAATGCAGTCTGTATTCTCAATTTAAAACTAAAGGAAAATTGAAGCTAAAAATGCTGATTATAAAAATCAAAATCTTTAAAAAATTGAGGAAAAAAAATCTTAGTATACATGAAGTATATAAATTTAAATATACTGATAGGGGGTAAATTAAAAGAGGGAAGCAACGCGTGAAGAAAAGAATAAAGAACTAAATTTAAAAATATGAAAAATAAAGGAGCAAAGAAAAGGAGCAAAATAAAATTCTAATAAAGAGAAAAAATGTTAATCTTCTTTATAATTATGTTTTAACTTATTTTTAAGAATTTTAAAAAGATATATAGCAAACAGGCAAATTTTATGAAATTTATCGAAATTGTTATAAATATAAATAACTTATAAACAAGTCCTATGTTACGTAAAATATAAATATTAAAAATGTTTTTGAAAATGAATAGGTTAATGCAGCTATTTCATTAAGGTAATCATAAAAAGAAAATTATTCTACTGCACTTAATAAATTATTTCTACAAATTTTATTATTTTTAGTTTTAAATATATTTCTAAGAATTTAGATTCATGAATATCATTATTTATTTGCAATAATTTAAAATTAGCTGGTTAAAAATATGGATAAGATTTGTCTTTTTTATCATAATTATTTTGAAAAAATATCATATCGTTAATTTATCTTAGCAAAGTGAAATTATTATATTTGATATAATTATATTCTTAACAATACAAATATATATTGCAAAAACTACTACTAGCTGACCCACCTTGTGGTATTCCTTTAATTTTCTTACCCATTTTATTATAAAATAATATGATTTTCTTTTAATACTAAATTCAATAATAAAATAATTTTTTCCAAAAAATAGCCCTATTAATATAAAAAAATTTATTATTATCATTAAGATCTTTCATTAGATCATCAGTATTAATTGATCAATTAAAAAGATGTTTAAAATTATAGCTCTACATCAAGCACATATCTTTATTTTTAACATAATTAACCATATTTATACTATTTTTAATAATTGCAGATTTTATAAACTTATCGATAATTGTAAAATACTTTGTAAACTTTTACCAGGTAAGGTGATAAACGTCCTAAATTCATTAATTATAGTTCAAAATATCTGGTCTTCGACTAGACCATAAGAAATTAGTCTCAATTACGTATTTTGAAAAAACAGTTTTCTATAATAAAATTTTCTAACAGCTATGAATATGGGAAAAGCGGGGGGAGGTGAAGAATTCACAAATATTCTGAGGAAAGTCAACAAATCTGAAGTACATTTCTTATCACCAGAGATAAATGATTCATTTTTTACATAAAAATGTGATAAAAATAACTTTAAAAGCATATCTATTGTTCACAATATAGTTGACTTTATCTTGTGTAAATATGATTCATACTCAGTGTTAGATTTTCTTTTAATTTTATTTTATTTCATTTATACTATTCTAGATTAAACTAGATTTTTTATATCCTTGATCGGCAGTTGTCCCAATTAAATCATCTCAACGAGATTTTACTGTATCGCACTTTGTGAAATCTTCTGTAATTCTAATGTATTTTCTTCAAACGATTAAATTATATCCATTTTTAATACTTAAAATTTGCTTTAATAGTACTTAAAAAGGATTTTTGTTAAATGTTTATTGAAAAATTATGTTTAATGACAAAGTTCATAACTTAAAATAGAAGATTCTATTTTTCTATACCTATTCGACAGAAATCGACAGAACTTCTTAATTAAAAGGTTTGTTTTGTTACTGCAGATTAACAGACAATTTGCAAACATCAAGATGTATTTTTGTATTATGCTTCCTTCTCAGATTAAATCTCCTGATAACTATGCTGATATCAATATTTTAAACTTTTATATTTATTAATCAAACATTTGATTGCTTCTACAACATGAAATTTTAGAAGCAAATATGAATTTACCAACTAAAGAATGGTGAATATAAGTATTAGTATTAGTGGAAATAAAAAAAATCAAAATTTGTCGGTTAATCTAATGATTATTCACACAATAGAGAAGTCCTAGATTTAAAATGCAAAGATTAGTAACTTTATTCATGTTTAATGTCATTTTTCTTACAGTCTCATTAAGCTTATTTGTTTCATGGGTTTCTGCTTTAATTTTAATTCCGATAGAGATTAAATCTTAACAACTCATTAATTAGGCAGTTTTGAAATAATTCTAGCAAATAAATTCTGTATGAGTTGAAGAAAGCAAATCGGTGATTTTTTTAAAAACATTTCATTTAAATTTTAGGAATGTTGTTATTACATATATAAATTCAATAAAACGTTTTACTAAATTTTTATGTTATTCTAAAATATATATCATTTTTTTTTTTTTTGGACTAGAATGAGGGAAGACAATTTCTGCATTTTTGTTACGTTAACATATAACACATCAATCAATAACTCCCGAGACTAACCCAGAGATGGCGCTCGTAGTAAACCAGTAACCAGGTCTTTCTAGAGTGCTAACCTTTGCTTGAAACGTGTCAAAATTTTAAGTCGATCGGACCAGAAACAGCTGAGTTATCGAGGTTGGAGTAAAGTCGTTTTGTAGTTTGTTTAAAAAATGGAAAAAACCGAGTTTCGTGTTCTGATAAAACATTGTTTTTTAATGGGTAAAAACACCGTGCAAGCGAAACAATGGATTGAAAAATGTTACCCGGACTCTTGTCCATCAAAAGCAACGATGTGTCAGGTTTGCCGAAGTAACGTGGTCAAAATACAAATGACGCGGAACGCTCAGAAATCTGTGGAAGCCGTTACACTGAAATGAGTGAAGTGACAAAATTATAATGAAAGATCGTAAAGTGAAATTGAGATTGCTGAGATGACACAGATATCATATGGAAGTGTATTTACTGAAAAAGGTTTTTGAAGTGAAGTGGTTTCTTGGCAGCCGCGATTGTTGTGAACAAAACAGCAACGAGTCACGATTCAGAAAGCTGTTTATCGCTATTTACTCGCAACAAAAAGATTTCTTTGTGAAAAAGAAAAATTGGGGGAAGATTTGGAAAAGAACGATTGTATCACCTTAAAAGGTGATTAACAAAAGTGTTATGTTGATGAATAAAAATTTGCAAAAATGTTAGCTTAAAGTTAGACTGAGTTATTGATCGATGTGTTAAGATTAACAGAACAAAAGAGCAGCCTGTTCTTATTAATTTTTAGAGAACTTTTCTTTAACCCACTTTGATTAATTTGTTTCTATATTTTTGAACAAACCTCGAATGTAATCAAATGAATCTGATATTATATATAATTACTATATTTAATTATTTTACATATTTGAAGGGAAAAGAAATCACTTGAATTTAAGAGAAAAAATAAGATTTGTATTAAATTAATACCAAATAGAACATCATTTTCTAATTTTATCAACAGAGATAGAGAAAATAAAATATATTTGTACCATCTTATATTTGAAATAGTTTCATTCATTCGTTTTTGGCCATATAGACTCACACCCCCCCCCCCTTTTCCATTCGTTCCTTTCCCAATAATAACCCATATCGCCTCGATTCGTTCTTACTTTGAGCCTAACCTATTCAGAACTATTTCCCTTCGAACTGTTCTTACTTGGGGTCGAACTTAATTTATTCGTCCTCATTCCGATACTATTTTTTTTTTCTCCAGCGTTTGTTTTCGAGTTCTCTATGCTATAATTGGTTAATAGCTCTATGCAGAGAACTGTATCCGGAATGAAAAATGTGTCACTAAGTCTATTCGTTGATAATGAGATTCAGAAGTTCGTGGATAGGTGTAGCTTCAAATGACTTTTGCTTGTTCTTTTTAAGAGAACGGACCTCCAAGTGGGATAAATGTGCCATCGATATCTTTGGCTGTACACCCCCCGGTGTACACAAAGGCCGAGAGGAAAAAACGATTCTAAACAATTAAGAACAGTTTTATGGGCGACACCTGACTCATGTGTTCTAGCTCTTTTAAATGAATTCTTGTTCGAAAGAATAACCAGTTCTTCCGATTCCTAACCCTAACTATAATACAATTGCTTTAAGCAAGATGACTTTTCCGTTTTAGTTTCTACTGATGAAAAAAATTATTAAGTTATAAAAACTTTTCCCCCTCAGAAATAATTTTATATCAATCAGTAACTGCTGCATCATGTGTATATTAAAAATGAATAAAATAAAGACAATTTCAAAAATAAAATTCTTCTAAAAAAAAGGTTCTCCACTTATTTATTTAATATACATGTTCAGCTTTGATTAAAAAGCATTTTATGTAATTCACATAATTCTCGTTTCAAACTGATACATTCCATTTAATCTTTTAATTTATTCTGTCATGCGCTTTAAATTTGCATAACTCAGCATATTCCCACGATTCGAAGTAGTAGGGATAATCCCTACAAATCTTTCCGTCTCGATATAAAGTGCTGAATGATCCTGAAATCTAATACTACGTGATATGAATAATACTTGCATTAACTTCTTAAACAGGGAAAATTTTGCTATTTTCTGATCTAGCTATTGAGGCAAACAGACGCCTGTTGCGTCCTCCCCAAATTTCGTGACGTATTCTCTCTCTCTTATAGAACGTAAAATAAGTTCAAGTAAGAGAATCAATATTTCTTGAGCCAAGACTGTAACGAAAATATAGTATTGTTAATTCATTACACACCCTCTCTCCCTATATATATATATATATATATATATGTGTGTGTGTGTGTGTGTGCGTGCGTGCGTGTGCGTGCGTGCGTGTGCGTGTGTGCGTGCGTGCATAAAAATTGTTATCTTATACATTTATAATAGTAACAGTTAGTAGAAAATAATTTTAACTTCGCAGAAAAAAATTGGCATAGATTATTAGTCTTAACCGATACCATTAAAATACGTATTTGATGGTTTTCTTTTTCAAAACAGCACGAGAATTTAAAGTATAAGTTATTTTAAATTTGCAAGTACTTTATAAGAAAAATTAAAACTAAAAAAATATAGAATTACAAAATGAAATTTGATTTTTCACTAATATCTCTCTTATTTATTTACATAATTTTTTCTGGAATTGATATCACATATAAATTTCAGAGGATGAAATTGTTTTAGTAATTTTCCATGAAAGTTAAATAGTGTTAAGGAGATTTTTTCTATTTTTAATGAGGAAAAAACAACACATGCAACTTACAATATTATTCTAAATTTATAATGCTGAATATAGGTGACTTATACGTGTACTTACAATACAATGTACTTATAATTGTAACATATTACAACTTAAAAAAAGATTCAGAAATAATAAGTACCATCAATGACGAAATTGAAAGTGATTGTTTTTTAAATAGAGTTAATAATACGATTTTTCTATTTCTTGGACAGGAATATTTTTTTAAAATTTGAGACACACTGAGATTTTTGTGGGACTTTATCAAAAACTTTATTTTCTTAAAAAGATTAGTACAATTTATTTCAATTATTATTTTAAATAAATTCACTAAAAAGTCATAAAAGTGTTTTATTGAACATTTTTTTGTCAATTTGATTCAAATAATCTTCCTTCTATCCAGGATTTAAATTCATTAAAAAAAAATTTAATTTAAATTGTACTTTAAATGAAATATTGTTTAAAATTTTAAGTTGTTTATTGTATTAAAACTGTTCCCAAGTATAATTTTAAAAGTGTTCATTATAGATATGTAATAAAATAGTTTGAAGTTTGCTTGATAGCATGGATATGTAAAATAAAGCTATAATTTGTGATGAATGTTACTTAAGACATTCCAATTACTCTAGTTGTTGATAATTTTCTAGCTTTACAATTTATTTTAATCCTTTATTGTTACTTTTTTTAACAATTTTAACCAAAAATTAATCATTATTCACTATAAGATTACAAACGAGACAAATAAAGATCAGTAAAAAATTAATACCTGAAATAAATGTTTTCAAAGCTTACATATTTCGGATCCTGTTTTAATTCCGAAATATTTTTAAAAGAAGGAAAATGTTTGTTAAAAACGATAATAATTCCTGAAATTTAAACACCTTTCATAACCTCAACCCTTATCTTAATTTCTTAAAAATATGCAAACTCACATTCTAATACATTTTATAACTAATTCCAGACTATGCGCGAGATTCTTTAATAAATTTAACTTATAGTAATTCATATTTAATAAGATTTTTTTCTCAAAATTTATTTCTGACTATGCTGCTTTTAACTTCAAATAGATATAAAAATTTTACACATTTTTCAAACAACCTTCCGTGCACCTATGCATGCTATTTTGTACCGACTGCTCTTTGTTATTTTACTCTACAGACATCATACAGTTTAATTAAGTAGTCATTAGCATCACAAATCTAATTGAAGAGATGTAAAAAAAGGGGAACACAGTTCATTAATTATTTTCACAAATTGTGCAAGGTCACTTTCTCTCGAATCATTCTTAACTCGCCCGAATACTAACTTAGAATTAAACAATAAAGTTTTAGCTTACCAACTCTCTCACATCGAGTGTAGCTCTTCGCGAACATGTTAAACTCCTATTACTATAACGAGGAATAATTCTAAAAATAAATTTACTACAAATAATTAATTACAATAATTCTCTGTAGCTAATATAAAAATATCTATCGACTTCTCGTTATCTACTGCTCCATTTCAATTCTATTAAGCATATAATCGTATTATCCTTTTAATTATATTAAACATATAATCACTATCCTTTTAATTTATTCATTGCTCTTCTTTGTCTTGCCTAATCATATTTCATTCAATTCGAAAAGAGTTGGAATGTTCAGCAATTAAATTGACAAAAAGTCCCCGAGGTTAGAGAAGAGAAAACCGAAAATAGCCCAACGTCACAATTTTATCTCAAAATAACTCTTAAATATAAAAATATCATTCGTTATCACATGTTTAAAATAATAATTTTTCACAATTCTATGAAAATTAATATCGTATAAATAAATAATACAGAAATTTTTTAGCCTACTGAGAATTTTTCCAACTATTCAAACTTTAATTTTTAGCCCTGCCCTTTTATTACGGAAGAAAAAGGAAGCGCGAAAGG
>BMAW01016897.1:52435-65265 GCA_019974015.1 Nephila pilipes | reverse complement strand
TGGAATACAGTTTAGTCAAACCACTCTTGGAGACAGGAATTATTTGGTGGTATTTTGCCAAATGTTGCTAAATTGGTCCGCGAAGCGGACTTAACATTCAGCCAAAAAAAAAAAAAAAATTTGCCAAGTTTGGCAATTATTCAAATTGCGCCAAGTGATTGGGCTAAACTGCATTATTTAAAACAATATATGAGTTAAAACTTGTCGCAAACGTCTAAATATGGCATTGTTAGGCGAGTAAGAACGATTCCTAAAGTTTCAGAGATCTAGCTTGATGGGAAGTTGGTTAAATTAACGATCGAAAATTTGATAGCACACACACACACCAAGTGAAATTCAGAAAACGTTGTAAATAAACTAGCTTCCCATTTCAGTTAGATTTCAGTACGTGATTTTTTAAAGTTCTCTTTTTTTTTGTTAACAAATAACTATTTTAACGTTTTATGAAATTGAATTTTCCTTCTTTTTTTTCATTTTTTTTTTATCCTTCTTTTCATTATGATTGCAAAGAAGAATTCTTTTTTAATTCATTTAATGAAATTAAAATTAAACATGTCCTATGAGTGCCATTAGAATATAATAAGACAATCCTAAATATTCTATACCTTTCCTCTTTTATTATCAAGTTATAATCCCGCTCTCTCCAAAATGATTACTTGTAAGAGATAATTTTATAACAAATTCTGGTCACTGTATTCAATAATTCAATGGTCTCTAAAAACCGTGCTGACATAAATCTTGCTTAAAGTTCCAACTTTCCATCAACCGAACCTTCAATGGTGCTTAAAGATAAATACTATCAACAGTTTAAGCTATTGGAAAAAGACCCTTTTATTTCAAACATTTGAAAAGCTCTAAAATTAATTTTCCGTCATGAGTCCTTTATTTGTGTTCTTTTGCTCAAAAAAAGGAAGATTTATAGAAGGTTAGTGGTCCTCTAAGAAACTTCACTTAACATTTGAGAGACTTTAACATTAACTATTTAAATCGATGTAAATATTATTGAAGCATTATTGAGTAATTTTTATGAAAAAATAATTTCGGAAACAATTTTTATTTTTGATTAATTTCCAGAAATCCTCATCCTTATGCAGTAATTGAATGTTGATTATTATATTATGATTGAATTAAAAATGTTTATGTTAAATAATTAATAATAAGCTATAATTCATATTTTATGGAAATATATTACAATAATATTAAAACTTTTAAGTTATGTAATGAAAATAAAATATTTAGTTAAATAGGGAAACTAATTTTTTCCGCAGTAAATTTTATAAGGTCTATCACAGAACCGGAACAGAATGATATTTTGCGACAGAAATAGCCTATATTTTTGGAAAGAGGACCATTAACTGAACAAAAGAAATCATACATCCTACTTCCAAACATTTTATCATAAAAAGGATGAAAAGGTTATTTATATTTTGAGGTGTTTATAAATCTTTTTTTACATAAATCTGAGTGGTGGTGGTGTGAAAAATAATGTAACAAATAAAGAAAAATTAAAGCTAGGTTTTACTGTCAATAAACATTAAATTGATTCAGTCAGTAAAGCTAGGTATAAAATAAAAATGAATAATTTGAAGCGATTGATCCTAGGTAATTATTAAACAGTTAGTATTATATATAAAGTGGTTTTGAGATTTTTAAATTTTTTTTATCGAGCCATCTATATTAGTATTAGTTTTTTAAATTATTAAAAACATTTGATGTTTTAGGTGAAATAAATTATAACGATATTCTGATTTTAATATCTTCATAATAGAAAACATTTATTGATCAAAATAACTACAACAACATGTGACAGCCAAATCGAGTAAATTTGAAAAAATGCTACTTTGTACTCCAAAAATGAATATAATTTGGATCTCTAGCAGAAGAAATAAGTTATCTATGTTTGATCTTTAGTGTACTATAGAGCGTAGATAAATATTTTCATTGTGGATTTCAGGTGAGTAACAACTACCATATTGCAAAAAATTGAAAAAAGATTTATGAAAAGAACATAATTTCTTTTATCTCCTTGAAAATCATAGAATTTAGAACTGAATGAATCCTGCAAAATAGAAATTAAAATTTTAAATCTATCACAGTTTCGTGTATTAACTTTGGTAGCAAATTCCTGTATTAATGTGAAATTCTTTATTCTTTATTCTTCAAAATTGTATTGAAAAATCAAACCTTTGACCACAAAAAAGGAAATATGACTTTTAATAACGGTAAAAAAATGTACAATACTTTTCTTATTACAGAAACCTTAAGTTTTTTAAATATCCCTTAATATCGCTGCGAAATGCTAAATTTACAGCCAATCCTCATTCTTGAGTAGTAAGCACACATTAAGCAGCTCTCATATTTTTCTTCCAAATCTTTTAAAACTTACTCCCTTAAATTCTAAAATCTCGTAAGAGCACTTCCTTCGGAAAGCCGGTGCAATCTGCAATGAAGGATAGCTCGCTTTCCCTTCTGTTTCTTCTGGGAAGAGCTCCCGAAAGAGCCCAAGCTCGTATTTTGCTGATACAACGCGCTACAGTATCAATAACAGAAGACAAATTTAAATCCTTGCCACGTAGAGCTTCTTGATAGGCAATACACTCTAATACTTATAAACGTATCTTCCCAAATATTTTTCGATCAATGTAAAAATCCTTTTATTATGCATTTATCTATGCAAAGACTAATTTTTCCAATCTACTTTGTTAACTTCAGTTTCATTTTAAAGCTCTTTAAAAATGTAATTAAAACTAGTGAAGCAAATCAAGAAGTTCTTCCACTGTACGAAAATACGTTTGATTTATATCAAATATGTTTGAATGCGCATTGTCTGTGATGTCACAACTTTCATCCAAAGCTAGTGAAAAGTATTTGCAATATTGTAGTTGAAAGACAATTTGTATTCCAACATTTTGGCCCATATCATCTATATGACGCATGAAGATAATTCGTGACTAAGCTATTTTATTGACCATATTTTTGACGTTTATATCCCCTACAATTTGGGCAAATATCGGCAGGCTATTTTGGATTATCGCTTCTCCTTCAGAAAAACGTTTTTATTGCAAGCCTATAACTAAGAAAGTTTATAAGATTCCTTCACCACTGTTTTTATTTCGTCGCTTTTCTTCCGGAACAGGGATTGTTGACTAGATATTGATTTTTTTTAATAAATAAAGTCCATTCGCACCTGTGAACCGAAAGGGTAATTGCGTTTGAAATCACTATACAGTTATTTAAAATATCAGTCCAGATTAAAACTTTTTGGCACTGGTACACAACTTCCTTACATCAAACAATCAGGAATGACAGTATTTTGCCAAGTAAACAAAAATTGCTCTTCCCACACAGTATTAGAAACAAAAACAGAGAGTCGCCCTTGCAATAGCATATCGCGCCAATGAACAATGCGCCAAAGAAGGAAACTAAAACCTTTGGGGCTGTCCCATGACCGAGCTGTCTAACGCATCAATGTACTGGTGTTAGGCAGTTCCATTCTCCAGGACGATTTATTGATTAGCGTATGAATAGTATTTTTACAGATTATGACAAAGTTCCTGAAGACGTCATTATTAATTTTTCAGAGCTCTTAATTTCTCAAAAAATTCTTCACGTGTCACTGTTAGGACTCCGCCGGGCCACGGGTTGGCTATCTTGTACTAAGATACGGCATGAAATATGTAACAGTTCAGAGTGTGGCCGAGACGTTTATTTCCACTCTACCTCATCATTGGTGATCACTCTCCTTCTCTCTTTCTCAGATCATCATTGGAAGACAAATACTTCGTAGAACTCATTTATTCAGGGAATATCTTTGTGATTGTAGCAGTTCTAAGGGGATAGAGAAGGTTTTGTTCTGTTCGACTTCAGCGTCGGTGGTCTCTACCTCTTTTCAGTGCCAAAAAATAATCTTCTGTTATCTTCGCTGGGTACATTCTCTAGCATCCTCATCATTACAGAACTTAAAAAGATAATGAAATAAATAAAGAAAATATGCAAAACACTAGCAAATTACACACACAGTATTACAAATCGTTGGATCTATATACATGTGAAGAAGGAAGACAACTATGAAGAAATAGCTTAAGGGTTACAAGACAAAAAAAGGGTCCTTAATTATCTTAAACATTTAAATAATTCAATCCTATTTTTGATTTAATTACATCTGTTATTATAAAATAAGGTTTTTACAACAATATAAAGGGAA
The DNA here is from genome assembly GCA_019974015.1 of Nephila pilipes. NCBI lineage: Eukaryota > Metazoa > Arthropoda > Arachnida > Araneae > Nephilidae > Nephila > Nephila pilipes. The sequence goes on along the minus strand of BMAW01016897.1, from coordinate 61,061 downwards.
AAAAATCATTCGTTGTTTGAGGATCTTTAATCCAATAAGAAATTTGAATAAGAGTGATTTATCTCGCGTTTGTATAAGGATATCTTAAAGTTTTAATTATTACTAAGAAAAAAATCCGAGGTATATGGGTAATATTTATTCTGAATAATAATTGATCATTATATACTTAAGTTGTAAAATACAGCTCTTACTGTTGATGCGTTCGATTTCAGGAATCCGTAGATTGAAATAATCCGCAGTATGATGAAGATAGAATTCAATCTGCTGAGTATTACAACGACGGCTTTCAAAAGTTCAAGAAATTCTGAGAGAGAGTTCTCAGAGAGCTTCATTTTAGATAATTTGTTATTTAAATCTTCAATATATTTCTACTTCTTAAAAAGATCTAATGACTTTTCAAGGTACCATTTTTAAAAGTTCCTCGTTTAAAAATTTTAGTTTCTGTTATTTCAATATTTCTATTACACATAAAATTATTTTTCCCCTATACCTTAACTGGTTGGATGTACATCTTGTAACTCCCCTATATTACTTCCATCTGCTGTCATTAATAATTATTTAAACAGTCCTTTATCAACCGTCCACAGAATATAAAGTGATATAGTGATGATAACTAAGTTATTTTTTTCAGGTGTATGAATAATCAGCAGTCACCTTAACCTATGAATAATCAGCAGCAACTACCTTACTCTAACTGTTAAATGGTCAAATGCTTCATATAAAAACTTAGAACTTAACTTATCGTACGAATAGGTTTCGAGTCCTAGGAAGATTTACAGATTAGGATTTCAATCCTTAATCATTTGTAGATCCTAAAGCTACTTACTCAATGCAGATCTGATGCAGATCTCTCACATTTATATAACTTCAGATCATTATCTCTATCATCAAGCAGTTAACTTGGTATAAACTTTTTCGCTGTATATAAAACTAGTTTCTCAATTTTATTCACTACTATAATTTTAATCTAATCTACATAAGTCACGTTTCACTTATTGAGAGAAATTTTCGGTTACAACATCACATTAAGTTCCCAAAGTTTTAGTTGAAGGGAAAAGGTGATAGAGTCCACGCTAAAAGTTGTTCACTGAATTTCATTCTAGCAAGTGCCGGTATTGAAAGAAATCTGAAAAATAATAATTCTAAAACAACATAAGCAATTAATTAATGCGGCCTTTTTATAAATTAAAGCGTTTCAGGACACTTAAACCTTAAAAAGGTTTGATGTTTTGAAAAACAAATTATGTAGCAAAAAAAATATCTCTGAATAGTTTAAAACAAAACCGCAAGAAAATATTCTAATTGTATATTGAGATATGATTAAAAATGTCCCTGTTTATTTCTGATCAACTTCACGGAACTAAAATCTCATTTTCTCAAAATGGGATTTTTCATATCTTCGTGCAAAGTTTTCTTAAAGATAAATCAAAACATTACGAAAATTGTAGTTATATACAAAACCATACGAAACTTGTATCTACATTAATATGCTGTTGTTCATAATTTGAACTAAAATGATTCCGTTTTGTTCATATTTTGATATATTTTCAGGCAACATATATATTAAAATATCAAAAATTTCAGTTTTACCTTAATTATATACCTAAGTCCTTATTTGCAATATAAAAAAATTATACAATCCTAAAGCAAAACCATTTTCAGAATTGTGTTCGGAAAACAATATACCATTACGTAATGCGAAAATAAAGTTTTAAATTGTTTTACAAATTATTTAAAATATTAGAAACATTTAAAATTTGTTAAAAGAGTACAAATTATAAATTAGCACATTAAAAAATATATATAATTTCATTGAAATTAAAAAAAAAAAATAAAGACTCGAAGAAAGTGGAAAAAAGGCTCCATTTATTGCATTTAATAGTCGTATGACCTCTTACGGCTGCATATTAAATAAAACCATTTAAGAAACATTTTACTGAATAACTCCTGTGAATTGGCCTGATTATTTCTTGTAACATATTTCAAATTCTTAAAAAGAAAAACGAGTGTTGCGGAGGTTGAGATCATTAAAGCGAATAAATATTTAAACATGGTTTACAAACAGCAGAGCATCTCCCAATTAATAGATACATGTAACGCGAAGGAAAATAACAAGCTGAGAATCTGATTGAAGAAATATGCATACATGTGTTCCGTGAAAGGATAATTATGTATCTTGCCTCGTGGGAGTTAAAGGAGTTAGTTTATACTAATTGCGGTGCTTGACTTTGACAAAAAAGGAAAAAAGTGGAACACATCATTAGAAATAAATTTTGTCGGTTATTTAAATAGGCTCCAAACTTCTCACATCTTCTATTAAACTACATATCCACTTATTTTGGCTGACTTTTTCTTTAAAAAAATTATTTATTCATTTAATTACGGGAATATTATCGGAATATTTTCAATAGAGAGAAAGAGACTTTTAGTTTTTCAGAAATTGGTAATGGCGTATATTTTCTTATTTCGTTTTTCTAAGTAACACAAATCATTTGTATTATAGAATATTAGAATTAATTAGCACAAAATTAGAACGAAGCTCTTAAATTTAAATACATGATTTTGTTAATGTCAAAATAGCATTAATCTATTTTATAACATTAATGCTACAAAATAGATTATATTAGAAAATAATAATAATAGCAAAATTAATGTCAAAATAACGTTAATCAATTTAGGGCTTTGTATTGTTCCCAATGTTGAAATTACCATAATGACTACATCAGTAGATGTATAAATGGATCATCCCGGCACCTACAATAAAAATAATAATTTATTAACAACAATAATTAAAATAAATTTAAATTAACAAAATACAGATGCCGAGCTGAAAGAAAGAAGTAGGAACCAGCGTCAGAAACAGTGCTAGTTGAGGTTTAAGTTGTTCTTTAAATGTTCCTATTTTTCACAATAACTTAACCATAATAGTACTATACATTCTCAGTGTTCAGAGTGCAAGGATCGCACGACACCGCAAGGAAACAGAAAAAAATTAATGTTGCTGTTACATTAAATTTCTTTGTAATCACATTGATATTTTGAAGGTTTTAATAACATATTCTTTTATAAATAAATTATGTTACTGGATCATTTAGAGTGCGTTTTTAAATTAAGAAGCAAAATATATTTCAATATTTTTCCTATGTGTGGTTAATACAGTTTATATATGTGTGTGTTTTTATATAAAATCCCTTTATTGTGTAAAGGAACTAAAAAATAAAACCAGGTAAATATGCCATGATATCAATATAACAGTACTTCAAAATGCTGTACTCGGATTAGGACTGATTAAAGCGTTGTTTGGAAATATAAAAAGTAACTAGAAAGTTTTTTTGCTGGAAATGTTTCTCGGGTAACCAATAATAAATAATAGATCCAGTAAAAGCATTAAGAATGTAATAAAGAATATAGATTATGGAATGTAATTAAATATGGATGTAAGAAAAGAGAAGAGCAAATTATTTAGTCAAATTTATCGCACTGAAGGTTATGAAATTTTTCCTTACAGAGTTCTCCTAAGTAAAAGTAAGAATAAAGAGGAAATTTCATCAATTAAATTATTAAAATTTAAATTAATAATTATCTAAATTTAGGAATTTTCACAGATTGCATATTAAATTCATAACTTGTATTTTTTGTATTTAAATGAATTTGAGTCCATTAATACAAGCAATTTTATTAACGTTTTCAAATAGAATTCTTCAATGAATTGCTTGTAGTTTCCTAGATTAAACAAAGTATTCAATCTCTCGTTTAACAATTCAAACCATTTAAAATTTTCACCATCTTGGCGTAACTCATTCTCCGCCTTCATCCCAAACAACACCCTATTGTTTCAGCTAAAACAAATAGTCATAGAAGTCCCTGTTTACACCTGCCGTGAATAATTTTCACAGCGCTGAGTAAACATTTTCGAATCGTGTATAGGCTTTAGATTTGAGGGCACAAAATCTCTAAAGACACATTGGAGGGCATTCGAGTAAGAATGTGGATTATGTGGAATGTATGTTCTTCTCCATATTGGGCCCCCGAGACACAAACAAGAGTCGTGCTTTTCTTTTTCCTGTTTATTGCTCTTTGTCAAAATAACACCCAGGAAAATAATACCTGACATAATTGCTTAATGTAATGTGAAGGTGTAAAAATATATCAATATTTCAAATTAATGCTTAAATATCTTACGATAAAATATAATTTTTAGCGCATACGCTAATAGATTAATACAAAACTATCTATCTGCGATAAAAATGTTTTATGCTTATTTAATTTCCGTCAAACAGCTTCGAACCAAGAGAGTATTAGACAAATTCATTTTAGTAATTTTTCGTGTTAAAGCAGTAGTATCGAATACAATCAACTGATGTCAAAGCAGATGATAAATTTTTATAAAATATTTAGCTTCATAATTAGGTTTTTAATGATAAAATTTAATTTTTTGCATTTATATACTATTTATTTGTGATTAAAATATATTTTACTTCTTTAGTTTTCTTTATACGTTATTAAACCAAGATAGCATTAGAAAAAAATCTCTTAAGAAATATTTCATATTAAAAATGTAATTTCAGATTATCAACTGCAGATGTTAAGACAAATGATAAATCTCTACAAAAATTATAACTTCGTATCAATAGCTAATAGCAGAGTGTATAATAAATGCAGACAAATTAAAAATAAAACTTAACTTATTAAACTGTAGAACAAAATCAAATACAAGACATGTCAGATATCTTTCACTAATTATTACCGATAATTACCAAAAATTCTATGTTATCACTTAAATGTAACACTTGACAGAAATTTTATATGACTTACTTGAGAAATGCACAGTTACAGTGAACAAATAAACCATGTCAAATAAAAGGGTTTGAAAATTAGTGAGATAATTTAAAGAGATAATGCTATATGGGACAGAACTTAATTAGATGTATATTACTTAAATGCGAAGTTATATCCAACACGTAGAATTGCCATTTCATAGTTTGAAATATAAATACTGTAGAAAACCACATGAAGAATTTCGATGGATCGATTATTGAAATATTTAAAAGCATTTATTGATCGGTTGCTGTTTCAGTATATTTGTTGATATTTATACATTAAATTATTTCTGAGTTGCAAAAATTATTCATTTTTAATGTACAATAAGAGTGTGTTATGAACTTGATAAGAATTTATCCAAGGGTATTATTTTTAATAAAAATTATATCTAGAGATAAAATCCAAGGCGCAAATAAAAAAAAATCAAAAATTAAACAACGTATGAAATTTTACATATATGGGGAAAATGTTTTTTTTTTAAATAGATGTTAATTTTTTAATATTTATCAAATCTAGTAGACCAAAAAATATAATTTTTTTTTTTACTCAACGATGGTCAGATTGCTATTATCGTAATGATGATGTGATGTAATCACTTAGTAACTTCACACTGAGAAGCAACACGAAGGCTAATAGTAGAATGCCCAAAGATGCCGCGCTCACCCAAAGGGTTTAGAGCTACAAACCGGACCAACGGGAGACAGTCACCCCGGAATAGACATTTATTGACAAAAAACAATTCTTTTACGACTATTGATGGTAAGATATAAAATACATTTTGTAACAAAAAACATAAGATATTACAATATTTCGAAATTAAAAAGTGAGTAAAATCTTACAATGTGATTACAGAGTGTGACGTCATAGGTATTATACTTCCCATTTTTCTTCCTTTTTTTTTCTTTTCATTTGGAATGCTAATCTTTATGAGTTCCATTGTTGTCACGATTTCCTGCCAACAACGGATGCTAAAAATATAACTTTCTCCCACAGACAGTATGCCAGCGATGGCCAGCCACTGAGTTAGTACATGTTATACACATAGTAAGGAAAATTGAAATATTCAGGAATAAAATCGAAAATTAAAGCGATTATGAAATTTGTTTAGTAATTTTACGAACCATAAGAATAAATGATATAAGTTTGAAATATAAGCTAGAGTTTTCACACACGGATCTCAGCTAAATAAGTTTTTTGATTCAATATCAGAACAATTTAAAGGAAAACGTTTGGTAAAAGGGTAAGAGAAAACGTAGAGTTCAGAGAGGAGCCACAGGAATATAAATTTCTATTTTTGAAATTAAAGCGATTTAAATAACAAATGAAGGGGCCGTGACAAGTTAAAAAGCGATTAATAATACATGAATTGGAATAATAATTCAAATTTGGTCTTGGAATGTAGGAACGAACCCAAATACTAGTGTTGTAATCTGTGAACTCTCTAGTGTCTATATAGTTAGGAAGAGAGTACGTGTCAAGAGCATGTAATTCATATGCGCAAGTGCTGAAAAACGTGTCAAGCCTCCCATGCAATTATTCTCTCTATAAGTGTTTGTCTTGTTGAGTATCTAGTCCTAAGTTCTGCCTAATAAAGGCGGAAAAAGATAAATCTTATGATCCGTGACTCGCTAATATGGATTACTTTTCAGTAAAGAATCAGGCAACAGAAAAAAAAAGTTGGAGAATTTTTATTCTTAACCCTTTTATGTTAAGTAATTTAACAACCAATATTACTAGTTGACCACCAGAACCACCAGTGAGAGAGAGAGAGAGGAGCTTATTTCTTTAAATCTTAATTATATAAGAACGAGAGGCAGAGACATTCATTCCCTCACAATCAGAGACAGCGAGTTTTGCAAATGAATCGACAGTTTCGTTGTAATAATCCATTACAAAGTGTAAAAATTCGAATAAGTTGCAAATTTTTCTTGAATGACATTAATTAAGGCCGATTTATTTCAAGTGTTCTGCAATATTAATATTGATAAGAATCTGTCAGTATGAATAGTAACTTTGGGGTTTATGATAGACGGTCCACAAATACGAATAATCAATTTGCCATAAGCTCGGCCTGGGAAAGTGAGCTATAAGAATTCAATTTTAAACATGTAGACCCTATTCGGAATACCAGGTTAAAGACACAAAAGGCGAACCCAGTTTCAGACCCATTTCTTGATGCGTCAGTGTAAATCGTAATCGGTGGTCCTCAATAAATTTGTTAAGAAAAAGAATTCGTTTTTTAGGACGATTAGTTCTCAGCCAAATATTTAAGGACTGTTGGTAAAATACCCTAGGTGACTGAACTCACCAAAAGGGCTTAGAGCTACAAACCAACAATCTAGGAGTCAATCATCCCCACACTCAGCCTTTACTGGCAAAAAAATTTTTTACAGCAATGAAAGATAACATATAACAGTACATGCTTGAGCAAAGAATAAAAGATATTATATGATTTCGAAATTCAAAAGAAAATAAAAGCTAACAATGTTTTGGCAGAGACTGACGTCATCGTTCTAATACTTCCAATTTCTCATTTTTTTTCTTTCTTTCTTTCTTTTTGGAATACATATCAATCTACATTATATTTAAGTCACGATTCTCGGCTAACAATGGATGCTGACACTATGATTCACACCCACAATCAACATGTTTCATTTTTTCTTATTGTATGCCTTCCTTGTTCCAATGCTGTGGCTGGCCGTCACTGAGTAAACTGGGTGCTGTAGGTAACAGTCCTAGTAATTTTGAACATTGTTCACGTGACGAGAACGACACCTGAACTAGCACCTCCCTCTCCAAACTTTCATTCCACGATATCAGGAGGACTTAGGACCTCAAAATATTTAATGTGCATCAGATCAACTACACGGTGGGTCTTTTAAAACATCAAGGCTCGAATCTACGACATGACGAAAGCAATCTGCGATCTTGATCACTAGGCTACCACGGTAACTATCATAATTGCGAACTTTGCTGAACAGATTCATTTTAAGATCAATAGCATTAGACTGAAACTAATAATAGAATGTCAATAAAATCATTCCAGAAACTGTATTAAATTTTTGTTTTTAAACATTTAAAGAAATTATAAATCTCAATTATGCTAAGGAAGCAATTTCGTTGAAAGGAAGAAAATGTGAAAAAAAATTGTTATTAAATAATGATGCATTTTTCTAAAAACTCAAAATGTATTTGGGATAACAACAACAAAAATTTTTTATACATTTTTGAAAATGTGAATCAAACACAAAATTATAAGGTATATTTTAAAAGAATAATGAATCTTAAAAATATCTAAAATGAATGCAATCTAAACATTTAAATGCACAACGAATAACAGTTTCAGATTTTCAAGAAATATTTAGGGTTCCTGCAACAAAGATAAAACGCATGATACATCTAAAAATTATAAGCATTTGTTTCAAATTTCTATGTCTAAATTTCCTGCCACAATTCAAAGATTGATTCCAAAAGATTTATCTCACAACATTTATTTAATCAATCCTAGCAGAGTTCCTGACATTTGCAATTCACGAGGAAATAAAAATTTGATCGTTACTATTAATTAGTCTGTCTGTGAAAGTTTGTTAGATACTTGAATATCTTATGGCATAAAGCTTGCTGAAAGCTGGTAACATCAAGAGAAAAGTTCAGAGATATCACCCTTTTATTGTCCTACGAAATACGGATGCCAAAACAGAAATAGAAGTTTTCGATACATACAGGCAAGCTGTGAGTAAGAAGTTTTCCCCAGGGTAATCAGAAAGCGATAAGGTATAATCTGCTTATTCAAACAGCGAAACCC
>BMAW01016897.1:0-47435 GCA_019974015.1 Nephila pilipes | reverse complement strand
TTACTAGAACAGTTAAAATATAAAATAAAATAGGAAATTCATTAAATGTAAGCATCACATACACACACACACATATATATATAATGTCTTTCAAGTACAAGTAAACATTATAGAATTCCATGGTTATAATAATCCAAGAGCAAATTCTGACAATTCTTTTTATTTTTGGATGAAAGAGAAGCAATAACATGTTGCTGAACGTATCACAGATTCGGCCATCAACACAGAAGAGAAGGAAATTTCAGTTACTTTGAATTTTATAGAAGAGTTTTTCTTTTTAGACGTAATAGATCACATGGTATAGGTGTTGGGATTCCTTAAGACTTTAAATGCAGATAGAAAGTGTAGTACAGATAATCCTTACAGTTCTGAATCTGTGGAAATAGATAATGTTTCTGGTGTTTTAAGAGCGTGATTGCATAAATTAAAGTTAAAAAGGACTGATATCAGTAAATAAGAATGAATACTCTACTTTTCAGTTAGAGAATGGGAAAAATTAGGAAATTAAAAAATGTTTCAGGGAAACTATTGCAAATTAAAGTTAAATCATTATATATATATATATTGTGTGTGTGAGTGTGTGTGTGCGTGTGTGGAACTGAATTAGACCTAGTATTGATCTAGAGAAAATAAAAAACTAGATAATACTAATTTTACATCGCAGCAAAACACAGATACAAAAGATGTGGAATCAGGGTTAGGTTTTGAATCTCTTCCAATAGTCACATTACCTACATATATTTCATGCAGAAACTCTGGCCTGTGTAATATATTAGGCCAATTTTTCTGCTTCATATGTCACACAGTATACGCCATATTTTGGTTCTATTAATATCGAATTCAACTTAATAGACTATTATACAGACATAACTAAACTAGGCTTGATAATAAATATCTTGAGGATTAATGTTTGGAGCTAACAATTTGCTCCAACAATGTTTGAAACAATAATAGTCAATTCCAACTCCAAATCTAAATCTGATAGAGCCTGCATGGTACTACCTTGTCAGACAGTTGGCGGTTTTAAATCCTTTTCATTCGATGCCGTTAAATGAGCTGGTATTTAGTTTTATCCTTGTATGGACGTTACTTCCTACTGCAATGTCTAAACCCATATATGACAGTATATAAATACGATGCCGCCAATGCATTACAAGTATAGATAGACTCGTTCCTAAATAGAACCTTCTTTTAAAACCGTGATTAATTTTTTTTTTTTCAAATAGTGGACGTTTGGGAAAAAACTTTAATTTTAAAATTTTAGTGAATTATTAAACTTTCATTTATATTTGAAACTAAAATCGATGCAAGGGCATAATATAATCAATTCTCACATAAACTGCCTTTGTAGATAAAAGACCAACAGGGTTCATTACTCCTCATGCATCTTGCATCATCATAATACCAATCAATTTGACGGACACTGGAAAAGAAAACCAGCACCCATCTATAGAGTAACCCTAATTTCAGCTCATTTAATGATCTCAAAGGAGGGTTTAAGTTCATCTGTCTGTCGAGATCTATCAGATTAAAGTAAATAAGGATCAGAATAAGGAAGCAGGGATAGCCATTTCAAATCTTGATCTTTGGCTTTTTCCAACAGACCTCGCTTTGAGAGGTAAATTAATATAATCATATATAAGATGGATTCATCACCCATAGCACCAGCAAGTGGTGCGCTAAATGGTTCAAGATCTCGTCCTGATATTTCATAGTAGTCATTGTTCCTTTAAGAAGCACATTCTAGTCTGCGAAATTCCATCTCATACCATTATTCCACATCCTCCACAACTAAGTCTTTCAGCAATCTAGTAATGACATCAAGAGATGGAACAATAGAAGGAATCTCCATGTTAACTCCATCCGGAAACAGATGCGCTGGGTTCAAATGGTCGATGGAAACAGTTTCTTTTCATATATGTCCAATGTAATCACTTCAGGATTTATCTTCACTACCTTGAGTTGAACAGCGTAAGAGGGGGGGGTTCAAGAGGCTTTCGAACTCAAGCAAAAAATTTAAAAGCTTAAGATGAACGAAATAAATCCTTGCTCATGAATACAGAAAAAGAAGAATAACGAAATTGGTTTCAAAGCACGAACATTGCATCTTAACTACTACAACAATTCTGAAGCACTTTCATTGGGGAAGGAATTGAAAATGAATTCTCCAGGCAGCTTCAATATGGTTCCATAAACCAATTCTGCTGAAGATGCCGCCGTATCGTCTTTTTACTCGTCCGTATTCCGAGTAACACCATAGAAAGAGCATCCAGCCAGCTATCAGACAAATTTTATATCAGAACACTAATGAGCTGACGATGAAACCTTTCTGCAGCCCCATTGGTTTGCGAATAGTACGAGGCGGTCTTAGTCTGATCAGCATCTAATAATTTTGAAAGAGATGTAAAAAGACTACTTTGAACATTAATGTCAAGACCAGAAGTGATTTTTTTTTTCAGGAAGTCTGAATCTCGTAAAACATCCGTACAACAAAGCACGGGCATTGGTTTCAGATACCTGATCCAGGATGCCTATTGCCCGTACCTCAGCTGGCCCGCCGAACCGGAATGACCAGCTGGTTCTCATAGAGGTAGAGTGACGGCAAGCTTAAACAGTGAGCGATCACAAGTCTCCACTTTTCTATTGTACGTTCTAGTATCTTACATTCCTTTTCAAAAGTAGTTCTTCTGTTCTAAAATCTTAATTTCTTATCCCAAAAAAAAAAAAAAATTTAGACTAAAAATTGAACGTCTCTTTTTCCTGTTATTCATTGAATCTTTTTCCAATCTATTTAAAACATAAAAATTCAAAAGTACAAATATATTTTTAATCATCAGTTACAGTGAAAAAATAAACACAAATGCACTACAAATCTTATTATTAACTGCTTTGTTTTTATGCATCCTAGTTTAATACACATGGAACTTATAAAACCCTTTTAGAGTGGGGTGAATTACTTCTCTTAATTAATCAGCAGCAAAAAGATTGTAGCTTTTTTTAGATGTTTTTGGGAATAGCTTTTTTCTTTTTTAAAAAAAAAAATATCTAGCGATAAAAAAAGGAAAGTGCTCCGCTTATTTTTTCTGTGTAATCTTCAATACTCCAAGTTATTTAACCACGGGGGGAAAACACGAACAGAGAAACACTACTGACTTAACAGCTTTTATTTGAGACTTAAAAGGATAAAGTTGCAAGAAAAAAATAACATGTCAAGCTTTGGTCGTTATTTGTTTCGGTGGTTTACTTCGAATTGCGTTCAAAAAACTGCCTTTAAAAAATATTTGAAACTTGTTTTTTTACATTTCCTGCGATTATCTCTTAAGTATTATAAAGAATGGTGCCATTTCTTTATGCTTAAAAAAACTCAAAAGAGTATGTTTACATACATATAACCAAAGACTCGTATTTTTTTTAAGGCATCAATAAAACTGAAAGAGGTTGAATGAATTGAAAAGAAGTTGTTATTTCTCTTTTGAAAAAAACTGGGTGTCTCATGCAGGAATGATTTAATTAAAATTATTAAGTGACATCAATCTTTTAAAACTAGTCATGCTTCTTTGTTTTCAACCATTTCGTTAAAATCTTTATTTTTTTTTAACTATTTCTTTTTCATCATTTATAAACGCTTTCTTATTTTTATTTATTTTATCACTTTGTACTATTTAATTATATTTTATAGTGCTGGCTCTTATAAACATCCTTCAAAACTATTTTTTTTTTAATTTAAGATTGGTACATTTTTAGCACCGAAAGCTACAAATTTCCTCTCACTTTTATCTACAAACTTTATTCAGTAATGGAATTCATCCGCTTTCTATTAGGTTTGAAAATATCAATCCTAATTCTTTGCTGAGTTCATGAATCGGTTGTTAAATAACAATCAAGAATAAGGTAGGCTATTTTTTTATTTTAAAAAGTCTATATAACAAAGAACTTTTGGATAAATTACTTGAGTCTCATCACTAAATAACATTCTTCATCATTTCATAATTATTAACTTATTTTTGAACTGTTCTTGCAAAAGTCTTAATTAATATCATTGTATAAAATATTTTGAAACATTCTGAAGTCAAATTCCGATAAGCAATTCAAAAATTCAAGCTTCAGTCTTTTCATGATTCTATAGATTTGTCTTTCATTGTAGTTGACATAACTTCAAAAAAAAATAGTATTGAAGTTAGTGTAAAACACGTGAATAAATCATTGCCTAAATAAAATTTAAAACTTTCCTTTCCTTATAAGTAATTGTTTTTATTAATCTGGCAATAAAGTGCTATTTTGTTTTAAGTATGAAACGTTCATTAATGATGAGGATTGATTAATAAATTTCTCTTTAAAGTAAATTAATGAAGAGGAATAATATATTATACAAGGTTTCCTTAAACGGTTTTAATGAAACATACCGTAATACATTTACGATACTCACCTTTTCGAAGGCATGGCGACGGTATGAACACGTGCATTATCTTATTGAACTGGAGTATTGAGACTGGCGTTCACAAAAAAAAAAAAAAAAAAAAAAAAAGGAACAGCCTGGGGAAGGACCACACAAACGCACTTTTAGGTAGTCAAAGTGGCTGTGGTGAAAACCAATGCTGATAGAGCATTGTGTGAATTTGTAACCCATGTCCTTTAGAATGGATGAGTGACAAATGACAACTAATCGTCCAACGTTGCGTTGACGCTCCATGTTGATCTTTAATGTCACCGTTGCCATCTCTGGCTACCGTGCTGCAGTGTCGCTGGCAATCGTCATAATGATCTCCGTGCAAGCAATTCAGAAGCATGCAGCCTTCTGCTGATGGTACTGCCTGTAACAATATGATGTAGAGAGGTCATAGTGTCCAGAAATATAACAGTTGGTATGCTTCGCTCTTGTTGTCATTTCTTTAACTCCCCTACTAGTAGTCCATGAGCTCAACCTGAATTTTCTTGTCGTGAGTACCCAATTCCACCAAAAACGGGAAATTGTAGCATCTACTTGACAAATATGAAGCGCAATCCAACGGAATAACCATGCATCTTTATGCAGTTCCCTGAAGAGACCCTTCTCAAATCGCCCAATTGTAGTTTTCTTCTCAAATATATTCTCTCTCTCTCTTTATATATATATATATATATATATATTGTTTAAAACTATGTTTCTCCTTTTAAAAGTTTTTATTTGAGAATAAATTTAAACCATTCCACGTTAACTCAATATGAAGTAAATCAAGTTGTTAATATTCTAATTCAGACAAAACATTCAGGTGTCAATACTGAATTCGAATTATGGTCAAACTAAGGGTTCTAAAAGATTATTCCTATAACTGTGCGTTGTTCTTATCTCTTCTGTTTCTAATGAACTAAGAATCTATTTCACAAACGATTTTAATGCGGAGTCTGAGTAAATTACCCCTATTAATTCTAATAATGTATTTCAAAGCATGAAAGAAAGGAAATATTAACATTGCGAAGGTTAAGATCATTAAAGAGGATAAATATTTAAATTTAATTTGAAAAAAATGATTTCCAATTAAGACATAACTATAAAGGAGAGAAAAATACCAATCTGAGTTTGATTGAGGAAACATTATGTATTTATTTCCCAAAAGCCTAAATTGTCCTATTACTCTGTGAGAGCGCAAAAAGTTTCTATTAATTGCATTTCTCGATTTTGAGTTTTTAAAATAAAAATAACGATCCATCTTCATTTTTAGAAATTAAGCAATTGCTCACTATGAACACAAGTTTTTGATTATCTCATCTCCTGATAAACAACATATTCTCCAATTATTTTTATATGTGTTACCGAAAAGATTTATTCAGTAATTTAACTTTGGAATATTGTAATATTTTAACTAGAAGGGACTTTTTTTAAAATATGAGAGACATGTTAATGCATTTTTAATCTTGTTTTGAAAATTATTAAAACACTTTCTTTTATTAAAAAGACTCCCTCAACGCCAAGTTAAATTAATGTAAATAATATTTATTCATAATAATTATTTACAAAACTGGCGTGTCCTTTTTAATCAAGTTTTAAAACTTTTTTCTGAGATTATGATGTTATAGTGTAGATACTATTCTGTTTTTACGCCGTTTATAAAATTTAAATGAATTATTATCTTTTGAAATTTCAGGCATGATACATCATAAAGTTCGCTTTCTTTTCTTGATTTTTGTTTCGTAATTTTGTAAGTTTTCATTGTGTTCTAATCTTCCTACTATTTCCATGGGACAAAAGTTAATGTTCCGAAGCTTTTAAAAATGTGTAACAACTCAAAGAAACAGTATTTTCTACTTTTCTTTTTTCAAGCTTCTTCGCTATGGAGCTAGGAGACGAGGTGACCGATTAGACTACAGAAGTGATTAATATAATTGAGACAGGAGTGATTAATAATAATTTTATGTGGGATACATTTCCATTTTGTTATCGTCAGCGACTTATATAGTCACTAACGCTGATAGTAATACATTGATCTAAAATTCAATTAAACATTAGTTCTAACTTGTTTTTTTTTCTTGGTTTAATCTGGTATATTCTGATCATTTTCAAAGGCTTAATTTAGTTATTTATTTTGAATCTGTAAATACGTCCAATAAATTATAAATCGCATATAAAAATCCTATTTCTTGTGAGTCTCTGGAAATAGCAACCAGCAGAATTCACAGGAACTCTACAACACTAGCAGAAAAAAAATTATAACACTAAAGATCCGATATAAAAATCTGATTTCCTGTAAATCTCTGGAGATATCAGTCCACAGAGTTTATAGAAACTCTACAACACTATCAGGAAAAAATGTAATACTAAAGATCTGATACAAAAATCTCTGATTTCTTGTGAGTCTCTGCATATATCAACCAACAGAATTCGTAAGAATTCTACAACACTAGAAAAAAAAATTGTAACACCTTGAATAGAGGCTTGAAGGAAGAATTTTAAATTATGTGTAAGGAAAGAAAAATGAAGCAAATAAGGTAGCTTTTGACAAATATCAATTTTCTTTCGGAATTTGTCTCATAACCCATCGCAATATATTTCAAAAACGTAGAAAACAATTTTTGCATTGACAAGTTTTTATAATGGCATAACTACTAGTTTATGTGAGGGAGTTTATCCAATCAAAGAATTTGAAGGTTGTGTTCACAAAAATGATAGCACTGTTTAGAAATCGTAGCAGCAATTTGTGTCATGTCCACCGATCTTTTAGTTTGGAATAGGTTTATAAACTGTCTCGAACTATAATGTGCGCTCTTAACTGTTACCTAATAACTGTATATTGAACGAGAGATTTTGTTTCAGTTTCACTTCACCTTCTGTAAATAAACGTTATGGGTGCCGCGAAACGCCTGCTTATTCCATCTTCGATTCCAGTGATATTTTAAAGCCTCCGATTTTTTAAAGACTTCTGTCCAGTAAATACAGTTATAGCTGCGCTGGTAGCGCAGTGGAGCTATTCATTTATTTAAGGATAACAAAACATTTTGTTACCCTCGGCGAGACTGTGTGGTAGTCATTGATATGGCAAATCTTGAGGCTTTTAGAAATCGCAGAAAGCTGACAAAGCCGCTTTTACGAAGGCGTATAATAGATTAGCAGAACTGATAGCCTTGGAAAATGTTGATACTTCCGAACTGGAATCGGAACTGAATGTGTTTAAATGAAAGATTGATCGTCTGGAAATAACTCATTTAAGAATCCATGAACTTTCTGACGAGGAATTAGACACAGAATTTGGAGGGTTTAGATTACCTAAATTAGAATTAAGAAAGTTCGACGGTGATGTTAAAGAGTTGCTGTATTTTTGAAGCCAATTTGAAAAAATTCATGCTGATTTTAGCATTGAAAATTCTGATAAATTTCAGCGTTCATTACAATCTCTCTCGAGCAAGAGAAATTATTTAAAGTTTTCCAACAACTCGTGATAATTATCTTAAAGCAATTTATTGCTTAAAAACTATATTTGGTCGCAAAGATTTACATGTAGAGGTACATGTTTGGGAATCATTGAAGTTAGTTCCAAAAAATGCTAATTCAAATTTTTCCTCGAATAATTTGTGTGCATTATATGACAGTTTAGAACAACAGATTAGTACTCTTGAAACACTAGATGTTACAACTGACAATAGTGCGGTTACACTTTATCCGTTGGCTGAATCTTGTATGGCAGAAAATTTTCTCACAGATAGGGAGAGAAATTCAAATTTTGGTCTTGGCGTCGATTCAAAAAGGAGATTTGATAGTTTATTAACATTTTTAAAAACGGAAATAGGAGCTGAAGAAATAATTAAATTAACTATGAGTGGTTTCGGATTAAAGGATGAATAATCATATAAAAACGGAAGTAATTTAAATAAAGTGAATACAGTAGCTAATTTATTGAGTACGTCTACTAATTCAGAGAAATTGAACATTTCCTGTAATGGTAAACAGGAAGCGATAAATTGCTTTAGAGCACAAAAATATCTTACAGTGAAAAAAATCAAAATTTTGAAGAACAAAGGCTGTTGTTTTAAATGTTTATGAGCAGGATATAGGTCTGAAAAATGCAGATGTTTTATAAAATGTAATAACAAGATGCATTTTCAATAATGTATACCGATTAAAATAAAAATATGAATAAAACCCCATCCAATCTTTCGGAAAAAGAAAATAAAAGATCTGTAGACATGACAATATGTTCAGTCAAATACAAGCTCATGTCAAGAAGGTTCAAGCAGATGACTGTTTCCAAATGAACGATTTTATCTCCAAATCTAATGAAGAGCAATCAGGGACAGGTTTGCCATGACTTCTCAGCATTTAACCCTCACCAATCACAACTTAAACTGCATACAATAGACTTTTCAAATAATGCTGCAATGATATCTAACAAAACAGTATTTATTTCTGATTTACTTGTAGATCCTATAAAAGAAATCATCAAAAGTAGTGTACTACTAAAGCAAATTGGAGTAACCATCATTTGAGAGATATTGTCTTAATTGACGATTTTTTTTTTTTACCTTAGCCAGTTTGATGTTAGACAAAGAGTCATGCTTTCAAGAAAAAACGTGTCTCACATTGTTTACATTAACAGTAGATTGACCAAGCAACTCGATTAATGATATAGGGTGCAATGAACTATAATACATCATACATCATGGCTGTAATTGGCAATTGTCTGAGTAATATTATCATTTCAATGATACGGTAATGATATTTTGTTCACTATAGGTTTACCAGTCTTCCTGCTATATCCCACATCGTTCCAATTGGATAACACAAGTTCACATGTTACGAGTGTGTTTTTTTTTTTTTTTTTTTTTTTTCAATTTCTAAAGGCTTGTGATGAAAGCAAATTTCTTTGGCCGACCTATTCACTATACTTTTAGCACAATGAAAACACTTGACCATAGTGAATCAACAGCTGGAATATCTTACAGCTTTTTCAACACATTTAACACATTTGGAACATTGTCGTACTCAAATAAAAAATACAAATAATCATTTGCAGGGCGGTGGTCGCAAGTCATTAATTACAATCTTCTAAATAATATAAAAAAGATCGCAATAATTCAGCAGCAGTACCATTTACTAATCTTATTTAGAAGGAAAAGATCAACTTCTAGGTACATTTGAGAAAATTGCGCTGAATTTTTTGTGAAAACCCCTATGAATCTGATATCACACAAACGCATCTAAACCCGCATAGGAAGTACTAAAGTGTACTTATTGATATTTTTAATACTTTTGACTGTAAGATATAGCTATATACCTTCAATGAAAGTCGAAACAGCAAAAACAGTAAAGGGAAAGCACATTATCTAAGAGAGAATTTATTTCCACACGAGGTTTGATCTTAAAATAAATTACTTTTCAATATTGCAGTATATATGAAAAATTAAATTAATTCTACTTTCAGTTCCATTTAACTTTTATGGTAACATGCAGAATTTCCCAAACACGCATCGTACAATTTGGAATTCAATCTTACATCGCCTGAACATATATTAAATTAATATGTCTGCAGATTGGGACAAGTCTTGTTAAATAAAATATTATTTATTTGATTCTCATGAAGAAAATAAATGATGTGTCTGGCAGACTTATAAATATATGAAGACACTCAAGAGTATGAGTGTCTTTATTGACAGATAAAAATCTTATATAAACTATATCTAAAGCATTATTTAACATCCAAACTAACAACTATTTTTTGTTTTATATTGCATATAGTTATATTGAATTAATATATATGTTTATATCAATAAAATTTTTATTAGTTTTATGCCAAAAGTGATTTAAGTAATGAAATCTTAAAATGTTATAAGAATCAGAAATGAGCATAACAGTTTTTTCGTAAGTATATACATAAAACTTTTATGTAATCAGGTTTGACGATATATGTTCTAAAAAGTCGTACTCTATTGCAAATCTAGTATGACTTATTCACAGATTTGTTAAACAACTGATACTATCAATCTTAAGAACACTGTTACTTAATTTATTAAGAGTAAATATATATGAGATCGCCAGGGACAAATAATTTAAAGCAATAATGTTAAATAAACTATATTCACCAGGGTATTTTCTAGACTTCATAATAATAAAAGTCTCTGAAACATTCAACGATAAAAAAAAAATATTCACTGCATATTAAATTATAAATCTCAGATCAATAAAAAGTCATTAACTACACTCCCCTCAAATATAAATGAAAAATATATTTAGAATTCATATTAAATGTCAAAATACACTCCTGGACCAAAAAAAATTAGCTCACCAAGAAATAATTACGGGATCGTAACGAAACTTGGCATGAAGGTACATGTCGGGGAAATATGAAAATGCTTTGAAATGTAGCATGATTGCGCATTCCGTATAGACGGTAGAGGGCATTTAACGTTTTTCTCCGTGAAGTATAAAACAGGTATCCAAAGCTTGTTTGAGTGTGCTGAATCGTTTACAAACGAAGAGCTGAGGTAGATATGCCATTACGCCGTTTTCGAAGACAATATGAGCAGCTGTCGCAGTTTGAGAGGGAAAGAATCATCGGCATGATGGAAGATGGGTGGTCAGCTAGGCGAGTAGCTCATCAATTAGGCCGCTCTGATTGTGTTGTGAGGAGGTGTTGGGACCAGTGGATCCGAGAGATGTCATTTACACGAAGACCAGACTCAGGACTCCCTCGACAGACCAGTCGTCGAGATGACGGCCACATCGTAAGAAATGCACGCGTACATCTAACTGCTTCATCGGCCTCCATCCAGTCAAAGGTAGCACCTTCACTAGGGCCCCCTGTGTCTTCTCGAACCATACAAAGGCGCCTGACTGAAGGACATAAGGGATCGCGGCGCCCATTACGTGTGCTGCCCTTGACGCCCACCCATCGATGCCTCCGTTTGGAGTGGTGCCGTGCACGAGTAGACTGGACTGCAGCGGAATGGAACCTCAGGGACTTGCCTTCTTTCAGAAGATACGGACATCAAGATACCGAAGCACTCTAGAGATATTTTTCTTTCCCGTCGGTTTTATTGTCTTTAGTAAACACGGGTGACATACCCCTGGGATACCCAAGTCATCCTTCTCGATTCTCAAACCTCCTTCTTGGGAATCAATATTTCTCTTTATTTTCAATCTCTTCACATGCCTAAATCACAGCTTTTTCGTTTAGTATGGCAGTATTTGGCTAATATTCACTCTCGTTTGTCTCTTCATTTTTTTTTTTTTTTTTGTGGTAGCCAAATGGTCATGGCTTCGGATTCGTGACCGACGATTTTAGTTCAATCGTAGGTTCGATCCTTAGCTGCTAAAGACCCTCTGTGTAGCCGGGGGTGATGCACGTTAAATCTGTCGGTGCCCAAATTCCTCCCGTTGGAGTGGTGTGGATGTTAGGAGAGGGGGTGCCAGTTCAAGTGTCGTCCTCATCAATTGACTGTGGTTCAAAATTACGAGGTCCGTCACCAATAGCCCTCGTGTTGCTTCTAGTACGACGTTAATAAAAAAAACTAAACTTTAATTTTTTTTTTCTCACGTCTATATCTCAGTTTTACTTTCTTTCGCACAGAAAGGCCATGTCTGGGTCTTATGTCATCGTGATATTACACCACGCTCGTTTTTTTTCAAACGTCTAGATCACACCGCTTTTGCTTGTTTAGTGCAGTTTCGCCACATTTGCCTCTTGCGCCATTAAACTCGAACATCACTCTCTCACATGACACTGAATAATTCTTAAAAGTTTTTAGCATCTAATACTTCAAATAAAAACTCGATTTTTATAACGATTCCCCTTCTTACTGCTTATTACTTTTAGTGAGAGAAAGGCTTGTGTTTTTGTGGCGGAAACTATTGTATTATTTAATTCATAATTTCTACACCTCGTCTCTTTCCAAAATTATAAATTTTCATGCTTCATTGTCTGCTGCCGAACTGCTGTAAAAAGGAAGAGTCCCGTAAAAGTTAAATTCCATACATCAGAGTTTCATAAAGAACGATTTATAACAATTCCCCGTAGAATATATTTACTTTATTTCACATATTCTAATATGAAGAATATTAGCTCCACACATTATACACAACATATAATTTCTAGTTAAACTTGTTTCACTTTAAACCGCATTTCTGTGCTTTCCAACTAACACTTTTAAGTTTATAAAGAATAGAAATTCTTTTAAAAACTTCAAGGGGAAAGATAGCTTTAATAGCCCCATGTTTCCCAAATTTTCAACTTCATTACGGCCATTACAACTTCCGTTTGAATAAATGGTGGTTGAGGTACCCTCGGGTATTTTATTTTAGAAAGTTTAGACATTTATGGCTGAAGAAGGTATGATATTTTTACAAGCTAATAGAAACGTAAAAGTTGATAGAAAATGTTAAGTTTCTTTGAGCAATATATGCTAAACTAAACATAGAATATAAATCATATATCATTAACAGTCCATCAGCTTCCTAAATACTTTCCAGTTCCCCCTTTCTCTCCCTCTCTCCTTTCTGATAAATAGTCTCTGCTGTCATAAGTATATTATGCAAAAAAATTTAAGGTACATTCATTACTGTCAAGAAATATTTTATGTTGAAAGTGAACTGAATGAAATCAATTGCACTTAGACTTAAGTTTAAATTAATGAAAACAAAAAAGCAATTACTATATTACACACAAGAGGAAATAAAATAAATTTAAAAATTAATTATTATTGCTGAAATATCTATATTTATAAATTATTAAAATTATTTTATATTTAAAATCGCTTGATTTCTATCCAAACGGTAATTTCTAATTGCCAAATAATTTTTTAATACTCTCCAATTTCTTTGTGTATTACAATTTTTATTAAAAAATTTAAAAATGGGTATTTGAAGTTACATTTCACTGAATAATTTAATAACATATATCGTAAAATCTTAACTATAATACGCACTTTTGTTCCTGTTTTTGGCCCGTAAATATGAGAGTGCATTTTGTACTCGAGTAAAAATTAAAAAAAGGATTTTAAACTTAGAACAAGGAATGTGCAGCAACTGTAAGAGAGGGTTGTAACACGCGTGCAGCGCAGGTGTTCTCTTGCACAAACGGGAACTTACAGTACATGTCGCATATTACGATGGCACCAATAATTATGACTTGGACGGAACAATAATAGATTATCTGTGTTCCATATGAAAGAGATTAGACCGATAATTTTACAGTATTGTTTATTTTGTGCTAAAATTTAAGGGTTTTTTTTATTGTTTTTGTTGCTTTCGTTTCGTTTTATTAAAATTTCAATTAATTATCTTAATAAATACTCGTGCAATTTTTTAAATAAAATATTGAAAATTTATGGATGCTTATTATATTCGAATTTTAATTTTTTCCGAAAATTTATGGCAAAATCAAGCGTGCGTTTTATACCCGTGTGTGTATTATAGTCAAAACCTTACGGTTTGTTAAACTAAAAATTTTAGCATACAATACTGCCAATAAAATTACAATTTTGATAATGATTCTTTTTTTTTTGCTGATTATTGCAATTAATTATCCTTTGTGATACATTGTGGAATAAAAGTGTCTATTTTTATCCCAGAAACTATTTTAGTATTTTAGATTTGTGAACTGCTATTTCGTCTCTTTTCATAACTATAATTTTTCAAGCTTGATTGTCTGCTATGTGTGGTAGTGATATTTTTTCACGTCGCACTAACACATCGATCAATAACTCCCGAGTCTAACATTGAAAACAACATTTTTTTTTTGCAAATTTTTTTTTTATTCATCAACATAACACCTTTTGTTAATCACCTTTTAGGGTGATACAATCGTTCCAACGCTTTTCCAAATCTTTTTTTTTTCCCGCAAGAAATCTTTTTTGTTGCGAGTAAATAGCGATAAACAGCTTTCTGAATCATCGACTCGTTGCTCCATCGAAAGCAATCGCGGCACCCACTTGGAAAAAACCTTTTTCACTTCACTTCAAAAAACCTTTTTCCTGGTCCGATCGACTTAAAATTTTGACACGTTTCAAGCAAAGGTTAGTACTCTAGAAAGACCTGGTTACTGGTTTACTACGAGCGCCATCTCTGGGTTAGTCTCGGGTGTTATTGATCGATGTGTTAAGAAGCAACTCTATTGCTATTGACAACGGATCTCTTAATTTTGAGCCTCGGTTAAATAACGAGGACTACTCCTGATCTGGCGTTTCCCTCTCCAAATGTCCGAAACACGTCACTGGGGGGGGGGCTTGGGACCCTGAACACATTTAACTTGCATCAGCTCATTACACAACGGGTCTTCAGTAGCATCACGGCTAGAATTCACGACTCGATGAAAAACAACACCGGTTACGAGTCGGCGATCATGACCACATGAAAGTGAAAATGTCTCAAAAATGTTAAATTCCGTACATCAGCATTAAATAAAAAATGATTATAATAACTCTCTGTTGATCATATTTGCTTCATTACACAACCTCTATTAGCGGAATATTAACTCCTTACATTATATGCTTGCTTACCATTTCTAGTTTAGCATGCCTTATTTTATAACGTATTTTAATGCTTTCATGTTAACCCTTCTAAGCTTATTTACAAACAATTCCATATAAAATATTATTAAATAGTAACGATTTTAATATTGTTTCCGCTTGATTTCAGTTTACATTTTTACTATTATTTGATTACTTTGTATCAGCCTCCTACTCAGGTTGAATCAACATGAACTGATGAAGATGATTATTACTTACTTCTTATTTAATCAATCATCCGAAGTGCTCTGGTTCGGTAACCTTTGTTACAATCTCGTAGTGTTACCCTCCGTTGTTTAAATTAGTAAGGTTTTGATTGGACAATAGATATAATATTGTGCTGCTAATGGTCCTTTGATAATTCGTGGCCTACATCATACGAAACATGAATTAAAACACTTATCATAGATGCCTTTTTAATTCATTAAAATATTGATAAGCATGCACAATATCTGTTCTTATGTAAATAAAACCATTAAATATTAGAAAAAAACATCTATTTAAGTGGAATATTAAAAATAATTTACCTACATTTCTATCCACAATTAAAAATAAATTCCTTTAATGCAAAAGAAATAACTCCCGACATTTTATTCGGCTCACTTTCTATTATAGAGCATTAGTTTCAATTTCATTGATTAAAAGAAACTTTTATTATCCTCTTTGCAAACATCCCTTTTACAAACTCAATGTCGCTAAAAAATGTTGCATTTCGAAGCGTTCTTTTATTTGAGACAATAATCCAATTACTAGAGATCACACAAAACACACAGTATTGACCCAGGATATATGTTTACACTTGTCGTAAATAGGCTCAATAAACTTTTTCCAGATTTCCTTCGGGATTTTATTTTCGTTCGATAAAATTTCTTTTGAATCCGGAATGCAGATTTGAAAGAGATCCTAACCAAGAGACAACAAAACAATGCATGGAATGTACATTTCTTTTCACTCCCATATGTTCACCATAGCTCGGTGATTTAGCAAAGAAAAAACAACTCGTTTTATCGTTCTGGAAATTCCAGACTGATATCTTGGTTGTTTCGGACATCAGTAGGAGAAACTGAAACGATCTGAGACTTCGGAGCTTTATTTTATTCCTCCTTTTAAAGAAACTCCTTTTTTGCATAAACGTTTTATACAAGGTTCTTCGGAAAATTTTGAGCTAGGATATTTTCTGCAGAAAAATATTGAAAAAAATAAAGAAGAAGAAGAAAAGAATATTACAAGATATTCGAAAATGAATGATAAATTACATACTAAGAAAATTAATACCGTTTCTACCCATAAAGATGAAATATTGGAACTATTAAAGATGAACCAATTTTGAAATTCAAATAGTTTTTTTTTTTATTTAGAAATACAAATTTATTTTATCAATCATCTCGTTGTTTCCATCGAGTCGTGGGTTCGATCCACGTTGCCCCTAAGAATTCGCAGTGCAGGAGGCTGATGTGCATTAAATCTATCGAAGCTGAATGTCCGGACTTGGAGAGGTGGGGACATTTAGAGAATGGGGTGCCAGCTCAGGTGTGGTTCTCGTCACATCGGCGAGATTCAAATTTGCGAGGTCTATTTGAAATGTCATTTATAAAATAGATGCAATAGGTTGGATCAAGCATACAAAATACGTACAAATAATCCTCTTATTAAAAAAAAATTTGGTGAAAGTTAGTATTTTTATTACTATTTTTGAAAATATTTAAAGTTTTGTAATTAATAGTCTACTCCGGCCTTTATTATAGGGGTTACTTGTCTTTTAAAACACTAATCTTTATCTTTCACGTCGAGGCTATTATGTACCGATGCTCCCAATAAATACAAGTATACCCTAATACACAAAAACCTTTGCACACACACTGATACATACATTATCTCACCATACACTCTGTATACATGTACTAAAATATATATTCCGGATATATTTGGCGCATTATACCCATATGTTTACCTTCTTTCTTCTACTGTTGATTTGCTGAATTTGCCGATTTTCGGGTACCATATTTTTCTACAATGTAATTTCCTGAAGTGTTAGGGTTTTATTAGTAGTTACCGGTATAAACACACATTATTCAATTCCAAAGTATGAACTGCATTAATTATATAACTTCCATTGCTCTAAATTTTTCTTTACTATCACATCGTTATCTTTTTTTTGGTACATTAATAGTTTTGTTTTTGTTTTTAGGTTCTAAATTTTTTAGATTGTTTGATTATTTAAGTAAATTTTTATCTAATCAACATCAGTATCAATTGGTTTTTAATAAGTTTCCTAAATATTCATTTTTTTTCTGTTAATAGCGTTGATTTAGTTTTGGATATTCTTAGATTTTTATATTTGTGTTTATATATACATATATAAAGTAAAATAAGTAAATACATCTGCTCTTAATGATTCAACATGTAAATAAATATAGTATCAATTAGAAATAAGATTTGAAAACAATAACAAAGCAAGTCTTATAATTCACTTTTATTCTGTTATTTTATTCTTTTTATTAATCTCTTATACACATATCTATTATATGCAAGTCAAGTTTATAAGACAATAATTTTAGTCAATAGTTTATTGTTAAGTATATACATAAGTATATCAAATAAGCAAGAGTTCATTTAATATATTTATAAGAAAACAGTTATATTCTAAATTATAAACGAAAGAAGTTTTATTATTTTGAAGAGAATTTGAATTTTAAGACAAGGTAGTTTTGGAAAAAATACTATGAAACGGATCTTAGAATTCTTAGGCATCCTAATATTTTTGACTTTTGCTTTATTGAAAGTATGGTGATTATAAAATATCCTTTTCTACAATCATTATTCTATAATGTTGTAGATAACTAAAGTTATGTCAAACTTAAGAACAAATTAGAATTCCTTCATATTTGTTTATGCTAATCACGCCATGAGAAGTGATTTGTGTAAGAATTTTTGACAAAAAGTAAATTAGAATCATTCTGCATTTAGTTCACAAATGAATCTGCTTAAAACTACTTTAAGATGTTTGAGAATACAATAGGTAAGCAATTTAGCCTCTTAAGAATACATATTTTGATATTAGAATAATGTTGAAAGTGTTGTTTCTTAAATTACAACAACTTTATTTTTGTGCATCAGAATAATATATGAATCTTTGTAATATTATTGTAACAATTTCTGTTAAATTATGTGCAGAAAAACCCTTCATGAATTATTTAATTTAAAAGTTTTCTTTATTTCAGTATTTTGAACGTCTTACAACATTTTATAATTTTCTTCAAGAATTATATTTTACTAAAAAGGAAACATATTTCTAAAAGAATAATTCCATATTACTTAACGTGGAAAGAATAATAAATCCTTTTTTCTACCTTCTAATCTCTTATTTTTTAAAACCACTCTCTCAGACACGCAGACTGCTTCTATGAATAAAAAAAATTTTCAAGAATACTTAAGATAACTTATTTGAAATTTTAACAATAATTCATCTATATCTTCAGCCTAAAAATTATGAGTCTTTTTAACAATGTTATTAGCCACTTAAGGGGATATTATTTTAAGTCAAAAACAAAAAGATCGCCCGAGTACCTTTTATAAAAGAAGTGTTTTCTGAGTATCTTTTCAGGTCAAAATGAATGACAGAATGAATCGAATTTCCACATTTTCCCTGTTGTCATAATAGGGTTTGTTTTAATCCTAATACTTAATTATATAGTGTAATAACTATTTTACAAAATTCGAACCTTTGGTTGCTAAATCTATTCTTTGCAAAGCTTGATACTGTAATTTTTTATTTTATTTTTTATTTTTCAAATTATTGCATCAATCAGTTCTCTCAATGCTATTTTCATATAATTATTTTGCCAAAGAGCCAGCTTCATCCACTTTGCAATACAAAAGTTTGCTCAGGATTACAGATATTTTTAAGGAGGCCGAAATGACGAATAATTTCATATTATGATAATTGCATGATTTTGTTTTTTGTAATGATGTAAAACGCGTGCTTAGAGCTATCTTATTGATTTATGTACTAAGAACATTTTGAGCTCTTTTAATAAGTACTTTAATTTAGAAATTAACTTTTGTTCTTACACAAAGGAGCTCATCTCACCAGCAACAGCTTAGTACTTCAAAAGCCAGTCTGCCAGGAAGATACCTACCCGACTTTTATTTAATCATCACTTATATAAAACGATAAATTTCAAAAACGGTATTTACGTATAATCAACAAATACAAGCAGGAACAAGTAATGTAAGAAGGCATAAACAGTCTGCTAATATTTCAACAAATTATTAAACATAAAAAACAGCATAAGCCAAAAGAAATTCATATCGGCAAGAATCCCGTTCAAGTCCACACGGAAACCTTCAAAAAAATCTAAACAAGTTGTTACGATTCTTATATATGCATTTCTGAAGTCTCACTTACAAATTCTTCGTTACCCTCGTCATCATTTCTCGTGATATTACCACAATTTCTTCACGGATAGCAAATTTCAGTTCGTCGTTTGTTCGGGGCCAATTATTGTAGATTTGTGTCTTCAGATGTTTCTAGTAAAAGTAATCTCAAGGTAATAGGTCTGGGCAGCGTACTGGCCTTGAAATGTCACCTTGTAGTAAGATCACACGCTCCGGAAACAAATACTTTCGGAAGTTCATCGATATTCTGGCTATGTAGGCTGCGGTATCATTTTGTCGGTACCACACAGCCAAATTCCCATGAATATCCAGTTTCAGTTGCAGGAAATTCCATAACATATCCACATGATGCGCATAAGTTACTGAAACTGCTTTGACATTATCTTCAAAAAATATATGGGATGGCGTATAACCCCTAAATCTGCAACAGCACACCAAACAGAATATCGATCATAATGGAAAAGTCATTCGTGGATTAGTCTTGGATTGTTTGAAACCCAGAAGCGAAAGTTATGTTCGCTTATACAACCAGACAAATAAAAGTGAGTTTCATGAGACACAATTCCCATTTTTGAAATATGCTTTTACCATGAAAGCACGATGCTCATCCCACTAAATGCTGCTGAAAAGGTAAAACATTTGCTACTCAAAGTCAGTTCTCAATTCATTGTGGGCAACTAGCGCCAGAAGAGTGGTAATGGAAAATCGGGAAATTATTTCTGTCACACCCTGTAATATGTATTTGTCATATTTAAAAATTATTAAACTGAATAAAAGAACATATATATATGAAAACTATAAAAATTAAGACACTTATTATTTCAGAGCAATTTCGATTACCTGAACCAAAATCATATGTACATAAAATATTCGAACTCCTACCTTACATATCATGTACAATTGTTATTTCAACTATTAAAGGAATTGATATGCATTTTTAAGGATCACATTTAGATATAAACATGATTGTTATTTGCTTTTTAATAAAATCTATAATCTAAGCTATGTATTGGATGATATATTTAAAGCTAAAATCAAAAGCAAGTTTATTACAGTAAAAAAAATTAAAACTAATGTTTTCTACAATATTTTTTCAAGTATCTGTGTTCTAGCAATTTTCAATGAAAAAATCATTTTGAAATTAGTCGTGCTGCCAACGGTTACATAATACAAGACTTTTGGAAGTAAAAAAAAGACTACCCATTATTAAAGAAATCATACTAATTATAAAATATAGGAAACTACTTTAAAATTAAATAAATAAGAAATTGTATAAATCTTATTTCAAAAAATTTACTATAAATGAATATAATATGTCAAGTTATATTATGAAAAGGAAGTACATAATTAAGTTTTGGAAGAAGAAAAGGGGGAAAATTAATTCTGGGATTTAAAAAGTTTTTATAATAAATTTGTAAAGTAGATATAAACATAGAGTTAGAGAAAGGACGATCAATTGTCGAAATTCCAATAATCGAAGAGATTTATCATGTTTAGGTATTAAGTGAATTAGAGTAAATCGGTTGTGTTTCAGCAAAAGATGAGGCGATCCTCCTTTCACTGCTTACTACCTTCTTACTATGCCATGAGGCGATAAGAACCCCTTATACCTTGGTATGAAGCGGCAAGATCTACTTTCACCTTCTCACCTTGGCATGAGGCGGCGTGTTGGAATAACTAATTTCTACATGCAAACTGCAAATTTAATGCGTGCTCAAATGCGGTGTTAGTGTTTTTGCCCATGTAGCTATCAAAATAACACAGCAGAGGAGGAAGAGAGAGGTTAGAATGCAGTTTAGCGTAACCACTTGGCGACAGGGCGATATTTTGCCCATTGTGGCTACCATGCTTTCTCTCCACTGAGGTGGCTTTAGCCGTGGCAACCCTTTCGAATAAGGCTTCAGGCTCCGCCATAAGAATCGCCAAATTTGGCGATTTTTCAAATCTCGCCAAGTGGTTACGCTAAACTGCATTTTCACCATAAGAGGTTCTTGACTTGCCGTTCCGAGTGCCGTTCTAGTGATCTGCCTAATGTCCTCCTCCACTCATGGGATCTGCCTGGATTCCATTCTCTCCATCTATAGCCCAGACCTTCTGAGTCTAGATACTCGACAGTTGTTTTTCATCGCTATGTTCATTGATAACTTTATGTTCATTGATAACTTAACGTTCATTGATAACAAGCTATATCATTTTCAAATATCAGTGCTATTAATTTAGTAAATATTTGAACTAACTTTTTCAATGATCTATTTTAACAAATGATATTTCCATGGAAAATAATAACATAAATGACAGACAAATATTAAATTTTCCTGGATCATTTCCAACCTACTCATCTGAGTCAAGCGAAGTGTAATATATACTTGCGCATCTAATTACTCCTTCAAAAGTAGCTGGAAGCATTCAGTTAAAAAATAATTTTATTTTAAGAACTTAAGTCATTGTAAGACACAGTTATCTTGTGCATGTAAAAATATATCTGCATCCAATTTACGTAGAGAAATAAAAATAATAGTTACGTGCGAAAGAAAAAAAACGAGTTCAATTACTTTTCTCGCACTCTTTTTTTATAGATCCAGTCGTTATAATATTCTAACTGAAACTTATTCACACAACAATTACAGAAATTCTGCAATAGTACTGAAAACGCAATAAACTTTAGTAATTAAAAATAAATATAATCTCCATGTAAGGGAAACAGTATTTTAAGTAAACATTCTACAGGCTAAGAAACTTTCTCTTTTGATATAACTTGTTAGAATAAACAAAAGGACCAAGTACAAATATATTCTTAAAGCTTTTGCATTATTAATAATACAAAAGTTTTAAAATTTCTTAAGATTATATACTCCTATTTTTCCCTTTTTACCCCCAAAGTACTTTAAAAAGTGATCGATCTACGGTATTAAATTGTTTACGTACACATTCTTTTGATGAAGATAACTTGTTTGTAAAATGTTGTTTAAAATGAATTCCAAGCAGAAAATCGTAAATTCAATTTAATTTTGAATCTAAAGTATTTTAGAAAAAAGTATGCCATCTTCGAAGTTTTATCGTAAGCATCTTCTTGCTTTATTTTCGAGAATTTTTGAATTTCGGGAAGAAGAGCGACAATCTTTGCCGTACAGTGCGTCAGTAAACATTCCCTAAACTTTTACGGAGTCTTAAAAGTTGATTAGCTTATTACGACTTTTTGAAAAAGTAAACAGGGCTGAAAATTGAGACAGCATTTTGAAAATAAACTTTAAAGTAAAACTGATATAGTTGGTGCTTTTAAATTTTCTTCGACGCATTCTATGTTTCCCGCGATACGTGTAATTTTATAAGGTTATTTTGTATTCTGACGGAGTACCTTGTAGGGTCGCATAAAATGTATGGAAATTTTTCTCTCATAAGAAAAAAAACTGTAGCTGAAAACTTTGTGAAAAACTGTGATGAACAAGAGACGAATAAGCGATGAAGGATTTCAAATACATCTTGAAATAAGTTATATAAACCTAAAAACTTATTTATGTTATAAAAAGATTTGGTAGTAATTTTGATGAATTAGATTCTTTTTACTATAAAAATGCAGTAGATAGCTTAAGAGGTCTCAGGAGTCTTAACGCTTGTCCGTGTATCGAAAAAAATATCATTTTTCAAAACAATATTATTTACCAAAGAAACAAAGCAGACAATTGAAACTTTTACCAAATAATATTCATATTTATTTACATTTTTTCTCATATTTTTATAAAATTTAAAGAAATTTTTAAAAAATTATAATGAAAAAAATAAATTGGACATTTTTTTTCAAATTTAAGAAAATATATATTTTGCTGCGCGCAGAATTCTGAAGTATATTATTGATTAAAATTTACAAAAGTGATGTTTCTTAGTAAAAAAGAAAGTTCAATTTTAAAATTATACACACTTTTTGAGAAATTTAGAGGGAAATTTTTTTTTATTATAATTATTAAAAAATATATATATGAAATTTTAAGAAACAAATCCAATTAAAATTCATATAAAAGATTTTCTGTTAATAATTTGTATAAAATTTGATTCATAAGTCATAAAAAAAAACTTTTTTGAACATGTACATAAGATTTCACACTGATATCTTAAATAGTTTCTGAGAAATCCTGCGCGCAAGTTAAAACTTTTTGTTCTGACAAAAATGAAGTTAAAGTTGAAAAATAGCAATAAAAGAATTCAAATAAAAGTTCAGTTTTTTTCTCGATAACTCTGGGAGTTTTCGAAGTATCGTTATAATTTTGGTATCAAAATGTTCAGAACAGATAAGTCTCTAACATATATTTTATTCAAAAAATCGAAAAGTTTGAGGTTTAAGGGTCCTGAGACCCCTTAAAATAAAACGTTAAAAAAATTGCATCGATACTTTTCGTTTAAGACTATACCCCACATTTTCGAAGCCAGATTTGAGCATTTGTTTAATTTCGTTCTAAATATTTTTGACTCTACTGATAATGGAAAAAATATGTTAGAAATATCCATGATTCTTATTGACAAAAATATACTAAATGATATTTTTTCTAGACCATTTTTATTTGCGAAATTCCTAGAGTTAACAAAGAATTAGTACAATACCCGCAAAGAAGGAAGCCAAAAGAAACGAAGATCATTATTTGTGGAGGAATTGCGCGAGAATAAGAAAAAACATCATATGGTAAATCTTTAACGGAAAAGGATCCCGCATATTAAGTATATTTATCTTATCGAAATTTTTGTATATATTAAAGAGTTCATTTCAAACGTAATACGTATCCATAAAGTTTTGTTGATATCAGTACGCCAAATTCCAATTCATTTCAAAGTTTTGTAAACATCAGACCAAAAAGTAAGTTGAAAATATTCATACGCAAAGCAACCAAAAGTCTTACAACTTTATAAAGGTTACTAAGAAAACGCTATAGCATTTTAAATTTTTAACTGCCATGAAAATTAAAATGTCAATAGAGAAACAGTTAAAAGTTTTGAAGGTGAAAGAAGAATTTTAACACATTATTAAAAATGTCTTGATGCAGTTAGAGCTATGAACTTTTGAACGTATATTTAAAAAATTCTTACAATTAAAATGAAGGATTTTTTTTAATATTTTGGTCATTTTAGGGCACAGTGCTCACTTAATTTCTTCCTAACTTCTGTTTTTACTTCCGAGCTATGGAAAGATATATGTGTTGTTTCCTTTTACATTACCACAAAATCCAATAGAACTGATTTTTTCAATACTTAAAATGCAGTTCAACTAAACAAACTGTAATAAGATCATTAAAATTGCTTTTTTTCGTTTTTCTTTTTTTAAACACCTGAGTAAAGCCTTTCTCTTCATTTTATAAGCAATATTGTGTATAATATTTCGCATATCCACCTTCGTTCAAATGCACATACTATTTTGGTTCTGACGTTGGGCTATTTGTGGTTTTCTCTTCACTAACCTTGGGGACTTTAATTAAGATTGATTGCTATAAATAATTTCTTCCTAACCAAAATGAAACGTGAGTAGTTAAATTAGAAATAAAGTGAAATGTGGTAGATAGGAAAGTATATAAGCAAAGCGAGAGTCGTACGATAGAGGTTGAGTGTCACTAGCGTTGAGTATATGCCTTATAAATGGTAAACGAGAACAGAGTGGCTTCGGGTGAGAGCGATCGTGAAAATCAAGAGTCAAGTCGGTTTCAACCGAGAAGATTTTGGTAAGCTAACTTTAAGTTGAAATTAGTGAGACAGGCAAATATATCTAGGGCGTTACTTTGGAGAGTTGGTGTTTATGTGTCGTTATAGTACAAAACTGTGGAATAAATATTGTATATGAGATCTGTCTATCGTCTTCTTGCATAACTTATTGATTCTTTAGTGTTAGTATATTTAGTTTAGCTATGGCACAAGAGGCGAATAGGAATATAAGGTCGCCACAAGGTTTATCAACTGTTCGTTCATAATATATAAAACATCAGTTTTCTTCATCAAATGAATGCATAATATCAACACTGAAAGGTTAATTTCTAAAAATATATGTATCAAATTCCTTAAAATATCCTAAGTTTATTCTGAAATATGCTTACATTAGTATGGAAAAAATATTCAGGAAAGCTGCAACAGTACTCTTTATTGAATTCTGAATGTGAGATGTTTTAAGGCACTTTCCTATTGCAGTTATTAAAATTTACTGTGTGCACCATATTTTTTTACTCTCTCTCTATCTCTATCTCTCTCATTATAATTACTGCAATTATATACTCTCTACCAATCAAATTATGAATTTTTCTTCTGTAAATATTTTCTTGTTCTAAATATTTTGTTTTATCTGCTGTTTACTCTCAAAATTTATGATTAATGATTTTAAGACTCTGCTTAAAATTCTAAACTTACGAATGGGTTCTCACGCGTTTTCCTTTTCAATTAACATTGTATACTTCTTTATGACGTTATTTGTATTGAAAACATCATATTGTGAATTAACTGTGACTTATGCCAATTAACTATATTGTATAAGAAATGTAGAAAATGAGAATAGGGAGACAGAAAGACAAAATAAATCAGAGTGATTATTGATAGGAAGAAATATATACGAATAGGTTGAGCATACGATATTAGTGCGAGAAAGAGAAAATGATCTTTTGATTTCGATTTTTCTCAGTTAAAATAAACTTATTTTAAAAATTTGCTTGACTGACTATTTTAACTGATTTCTTATTGAGTCTTGATTGCTGAGAACGTTAAAAGAGAAGCGGAGGAGTTACAGATTTAAATAACTACTTTTAGAATATCATATTGTATCACATTTTACCATGCATAATAACATATATGTAAGAAACAAGTATCTGTAGATTTTGAACTTAACCATGAATGTTTATTTAACAACCGCTTGAGCAATCATGTGCAGTTAAATTCAGCAGTACCCTGTAGCATATGAATATTATCAAATATTTAAAAGAGCGACAAGAATTGCCATATATTCAAGCTACTAGTTGAACAACAAATATTTTCAGAGGTTATGACACTAGTGGAAGAAACAAGAACCACTTGGCACGGGTCTTGCTCAAAATTACGCCAAGGAAAAATATATCAAACAATAATACACGCAACAATATGCAGTGAAAGTAAGCGGTACCTTAATAAGCATGAATAAAATCAAATACTTGAAAGAGTGACAAGAACGACCATACAATCAAATCACTAATTGAATAAGAAATTACTAACAGGAGTTCGGACACAAGTGGAGGAAACGAGAGCACAAGCTCAGAATTACGCAAAGACAAAATTTATTAAGCAATGTTAAAGAACTGTTTCATCTAATATATACAAAATACTGAATGTTCTAAATGAAGAAAATCATCAATTTAAGTATTAAACAAATCCGTTCTCTAACAGGAAAGATTACAAAATGGCCATTAGATATAGGCTTACTTCATATTGGGTGCAATGTTCAATCAAATTTTAAAAAAATTAATTAAAAAGTTTTATGCAAAGTTTTACAAAGAACAGATTTAGCCACCCAAGGTGTGCTTTCTCTTAAATTTATTATTAAATTACTCAATTAAATATAAGAATTAAAGTAAACAATTAAGTATCGAGAAATGGAGAATAGTAAACTTTTCTGATACTGAAATTAAAAGAAATGATAAATTATTGAATTTAATATATTGAAGCTAAATAAAATTAAAATTAAAGCAAACGATAAATTATTAAATTGAATATAGTCAAGCTACATGTAATTAAAATTAACGCAAATGATAAATTATTAAATTGTAATTAAAATTGAAGCAAACGATAAAAAATTGAAAAGTGGTATGGTACTCCAAAAGTGATCTACCTAGAACAATAGCCCCAAAGGTTTTTTTAAAAAAAATGGCTGTTTCACAGCTGTCTTAAAAATCTGAATAACGTTCTTTATTTTCAGTCATATCTTGATTCGAGTTTATATATGATTTAAGGTAATACATAAATCGATAAGTAAATAAAATACTTAATTTTTATATTTGTTTCACTTCAATCCAATAAAAAAAGTGGGAGAAATTTATTATGACAAGTTTTTGAAAATTGTGTTCATTAGTGGTGAAAGCAGGTATCAGATATATTTTACATATATTTTATTTCAATCTAATGAAAAATTCAGGAGAAATTTATTACGACGTATTTTTGAAAATTAAGTTCGTTACTGGTGAAAGCAGACACAAAAAATATGCTCAAAAATAAGATAAATTTTTGAAAAGTGGTCAGGTACGACATTTTTACGTTAACTAAAACAATAGCCCCTTGGATGGCTAACAAAACTTTTACTCTGTCCTCCACAGTGTGTACAATATGTAACGTCTCTGCTCCACTGTTTTGGCTCTGAGTCACTAATCGGTCGATTGATCGGCCAACAAAAATCGGTTATGAAAATCAAAATAGTTTTATTCTGTTCTTTAGAATGATCACAAGAGAACTAAAATATTATAAATGTGGAGCGATTACTAATTAACACCCCCTTCAAAGATTTTAATTGAAAAGTCAACTTTTCTCTCAAACAGCACAACTGCATCTGAGTTAGAAATAAACACTTGAAAATTGGATACAAGTTGAATATCAGCTTTTTAATGATCACTTCACTTTCTTGGATCAAATCTGTTTACTTATGAGTAGTTTCCGTCTCTAAATTAATTATTTAATATAATTATTTAACTCAATTTAGAGATTAACTGCTTTTAGCAATCAACAAAGCCAAATGAATGATGAAGTGAGAGAGAGAAGCTCCCATCAGAGATGAGAATCAAGTAGAGTGAATAAAATAAATTATTCAGCGAGAAGACCATCATTTGGTTCATTAATAAGATTTATTTTAAACAACAGAATTACCGATTCCATAACTAAAATTGATATATCTGAGAGATTGATACATTTTGCCGTAATGTAGATAAACTGAATAGCCAAAGTATTGTGAAGGTTGTGTGTGGGTGCATTGTGTGTGTCGTGGATGTGAAAATTCTCCGAGGAGAAGTGTGAAGCGCGTGTATTGAAATCATGTGAGTGTCCATGAAATGAAATCCTGGGAGTGAATTTTGGCAAAGTTCCAATTTAAATGCTTCGCCATGAAGGATACGGAGCTGTCCTGAAGAGAAAAGAATCACCCTTTTCAACCGAAATAACCGATAACATTCCTGAGCATTGAGAATACACTGACCCTCGACGGGAATAGAATCAAATGCAGTGAATAGAATCAAAGATAATTTTATATAAATGAAATAGAATTGAAAAGAAAATGAAGGCAGATAGATAATAACGGCTGATAATAATTATTAGTAAATTAGACTGAAGAATCGAAATGAATATTTTTATTGAAGTGCTTCTTTGTCAAAGTGCCATAGTCTATTAAATTTGAATTGGAGTGTCAAGGAAGGTCA
Source organism: Nephila pilipes (assembly GCA_019974015.1). Lineage (NCBI taxonomy): Eukaryota > Metazoa > Arthropoda > Arachnida > Araneae > Nephilidae > Nephila > Nephila pilipes. Next base: position 18,678 of record BMAW01016897.1, on the reverse strand, counting down.
AGGAGTGTCAAGGTTCCCTTTTTTCAAAATGGTAATTGTTCAAAAAAAATATATAAAATATTAATACAATACCTATGCATGTAACATATTTATTTAGTTTAAAATTTTCCAATGATTTATTTAGTTCCGTTATACAAAGGTGTTAGAAAATTAAATGCTTTAATTGCATATTAACAATACTTATAAAATGTTATATAGAATTTAAACAGTATTTTAATGATGCAGATTTACAGAAAAAAATGATAAACGTGAAACTAAAAATTTCTTTTTCATTAGAAGTTTGTTCTCGGAAATAACACGAGATGGGGGGGAGATGTCTATTCCCAACTGTTGTTCCCATACTTACAGACAGGCGAGGGGGGGGGGGGCTGTGACTTTGAAGTGCCTATTCTGAAGTAAAAACAATGATACGATGCTACTTTTAATGAGATGTATTTGAATCAGAATGGGTTAATTGGTAAGTTAAAGTTTTATTAGTTGCTCATAATCTAGAATTCACAAGTTAAGTGTGATTCGAGCGAGAACCACCTTATTTATTCTTTGTATTGCTCTTCACGATCTTCAAAAGAAGTCTAAAATTTTCGACCATTATTTAGAAGGAAAGAAGACAGGAGAATTAAATAATGAAGGACGGTCATCAAACTGTAAAATCAAAGAATTTAAGATTAATCATTCTAAATTAAAACCCTCTGCTCAATGATCTCTGAGATCACATATCAGTACATAATAATCTCGTCCAGTATATCTATCTGATTCCCTCAATTTCCCCATCTGAATATTTCTTGTTCACTACACTTCTTATATAGTAAGGTTGATTTACATAAGTCACAATGTATTTCTAAGCGAGGTTCTCAAATCAAATGACATAATGAAGTAGCCAAAAAGGTCTAGTTAAAGACGACAACGTACGAGAACCCGTCACGAATATATTTACCAATATACAAAATTTTTTTTGCTCAATACATCTTTTTTTTCTTCTCCTTGTTAAAAGAACTGAAATGTACGCTTTAACATTTTTAGAACGATGTGGTGGTTACAGATAAAAATAAAAGTCCCACTTTCAAAACTGACTTGGTCAAATTGAGTCAGGCGTTTAAACATAACCATTCACCTAGAATTTGAAACAGAACTGTTGAAATCTCATGACGGGGCCCAAAGGACTCGCAACATCCAATAAAACGTTCCGCAGTAATATCGTAAAAGAGCAGAAATTCGAAACTCTACCACAGGGGGTCTTTGGAAGGACACAGATAGCGATTATTTCGTTTCTAAAGTTGCGAGAATGATACTAAAATATCGTATTACTTTCTTCTTCAAAGCTCTCTCAAATTGTTATAGGTCAGAGAAAAAGAAAGTAGCGAAATTTGGAACATCAGAACTACACGTAAAGAGTTTTTAGATGAAAGAAATAAAAACTAAGTAGAAAGAGCAATTAAATTAGCTGGGTATGAGTCAAGCAATTGAGCTGTTATTAAAAACGAAGTAAAAATTTTCACGTTTTTTCCCAGGAGGAACTTGGTGCATTTATTTTTGTGAAATGGCTAGATCATATTCAAGTATCACTGGTAGCTATTTTACCTCATTTTTAGATTACTTTTTAAAGAAATAAAAGAAAAGTAGGTGTTGGTTTTTATGTATTATATATTTCTTTTATGATTATCATGGACCAATCCAAACTGGGAATTATAACTGCATGCGATGCCCTCTCTTCACTACATAGAATCCCCAACATAGAAACACGATAAATCTTCATTAATGAAAGAATCGTTCAAAAAATCAATCTAGTTTTGTAATAGAAGGATCTCAAACAACTATTATTACAAATGTCAAGGGGTAACTAGTTAGCGTTTTCAACCCAAAATTGTAGTTTAAGGTATCTAAATACGTTTGAAACAATTTTTTTAAAAAAATTTTAAAGAATTTTCACCACATTTTATAAAAATTATAGCTTAAAATTCTAAAAAAAAAGACAAAAAATACCACATTTAATAAACAAAGTTTAATTTTAAAAAAAAAAGGAATTTAAGGAGAAATTTGGTGATATTTGACCCAAGCGGGAATCACTCCTTTCAAAACTCTGCTGCATTAATCTAAATTTAATTTTTGTAATATAGATTTATGACATAGGTTTTATTATAATAAACTAATATCAAGAAATATACTTAAATGTAAAAAAGTTCTAGTTCATCGTGATAATTCAAGTAAATTTTTTATCAAATTTACCAATCCCATCGTACAAAAACACCTTTAAATTAAAAAGCATCAGTTTTAAAATAAATCCTTATGTCATAGGCTTAACAATAGAGAAAATAATATAACATACATTTTACATAGATACTCGTAACTCCCTAACAGTTTATAAAATTCATATTTTGAGTAAGTAATTCTTTTAAAAAATCACGTTTTTCAGAAAAATAAATATTTAAATCGGCATTCCCTGATTGGTTGACTGCTTATGACATAATTTTTAAATAGTTGTACTTTAATTTCTGATTATCTTAGACTCAAAATAAAGCAGTTTTGGAAAGCTAATGAGTTAGGTTTGAAAACGATATAATAGAACGAAATTGTAAATTTCAGCCAAAAATCATATTTTTAAAGTAGTCTGTCATCTCAGAATTCTAATTATCTAAATAACAACAAAATTGGGTCCCAGTCAGAAACAATACTTGAAATCTGGATCCGTGTCAAATATCAGTAATCCGAAGATTCCTTCACCTTCTTTCACCAATATCGAGAGCACAAAAATCTTTCTAATATTTTATCTCAACTCAGCACTTCAACGTGTCCAATCTCTCTGCCTGATCATCTGCTATTTTTTACACGCCTATATATATATAAGAATGCTGATTTTATAAGTTACCGTTTATTCACAACGCGAGGTTCTCAAATCAAATGTTGTTAAGAAGCCCAAAAGATTAGTTGAAGAGGGAAACGCGCGAGAACCCGTTGAATGTTCCTAAAATGGAAATTGAGCCAATACATATGAAAAAAAAATTAACATTTTTGAAAATTATCTCAGAGTATTCATAATGATACAAAGTATTTTATTTAAATTCAAAAATTTACTAAAATAATTTTGAAATAATTTCATGGCATATTTAATAACTATTTCTTGGTTATAAAAAACCCTAAATTAACAAATGCTTTTTTAATTAAAATATCATTGCAGTAAAAAATGCAATATTCATGTTAAAAAAGACAAAAACCTTTTGACAAAGAAGCATGTATTGTTGGAATGACAGGAAAATTTTAATTGTGAATTGTTTATCGAGCATTTACGAGAAAAATTTAAAAACTGTTAATAAATTGCTAAACACAACATATGTTTCACTTCCCTACTTGTCTTGAGTATTTTCCTTTATTATCGTAAGGCCATACATTATAATTGATTTCTATAAAACAGTTAACAATGCTTTTAACTTAAATATACTTTCCAATATTAGAAACTTAATTCATTTAAGTAACACGATTTATTTTATCATAGGAGAATTTTTATTCCTTAAAGTTTTTAAAACTAATTACATTTTACACAAAATATTGTCTTGCACAAATTGACTTTATTTACTTATTAAAATTGTTAAAAAAAACCTGATAAATAATCATCAATTTAAAGTTATTTTTCATTTTAATAAATAAAAATATATTTTGTTATCAACTTTACATAATCATTAATGACACCTTAAATTTTAAAATTCGATTATTTTCAGACAAAATCTATTCAATCAATATTCATGCCTTATTAAAACCCAAATTACCTATAACCCTTGGTATCTTCATTAAATAAAGCCCTTTCTAAATCATTTCCCCCAACCTCAACTCCTCACCGGGAGTTTGCAATAAATTACTCCCTCGCACATCATACATAACCCTACTACTTCTACACGATCATTATCAATGATGTAGAGATCCATGTACAAACAGGAACCGGAACTGCATACTCCAAAACTTCCAAAACGGGATCAAATTGCGGGGATTCTATAAAGAATATTTTTATAGCGTTGCGTCGTAAATTTCACAAAAGCATCTTCCAATCAAAATCAATTACATTTATGTATGTGCCGATAGCTTCCCAGGCCCCGGCGCCATTTACTGACTGAAACTTTAAAGTGGCTTCGTTATTCCCGTCGTGTTGAGGTACGCCATGCACACGCAGATAGAACTTCGCGTGTAGCCATTAATAACAAGGGACGGGCAGCGAAATTAATTTAGTCCCGGGTCACTTTACGAGCGCTGGGACTAGAGTAAACGCGAGTTTACATCTAGACGATGTGCCAAATTTGTTTGGGAACAGGGAGGCGTGAAATTAGCTAACGCTTGCAGAGTTCTCCAGACGACGGAGGTGAAGGCGGTCCTTTTATTTGAAAGAGCCACTCAGTCCCGCTTTTGTTCAAATGATCCGGAAATAATGCGGAGTTTCCGGAATTGGATATTTTTGGGATCTATGAATGGTCTCAAAAAGATCTGCGTGTCGCTTCGCATTCAGCATCTGAATAAAGTCGGTTTCGGGAAAACTTTCGTTGATAATAAATTTTAATTTCCCCCCGTTTTGTTGAGAGATAAACTGTGTGATCAATTATTCGTTTGGGATTGCGTACGACATATGAAATCGACAAGATTGAATGCGTGGTTTAATTAAGTACTAAAAGGAGAAATTTTCTGAAGTACATATAAAATGCAGTTTCCTCTTTAATATTATATGAACTGTGTTACGATTTATTGTGCATATTACAAGATTGCTTGAAAAAGAATTTATGATGGTTCCGCTCTTACCATAACTTTGGTAAATACATTCTAATATTCTAAAAATGTTGGAGTTTTAACTTTGTATTAAACGAGAATGTTCAGTTATAAATGAAAAGAATTTCTTTCAGATTTTCGAATTAGAAATATAAAATTATAAGTTTTACAAACCGCAACAATTATTTATAGAACTTATTATACATTTTTGAAAATAACTTGCTTCAATTTATAATACTTTAATAGTCCTAGAACTATGTAGGAAGTGTTTTTAAGGCTTTAATTAAAATGATAATTAGATGGGGTTTAAAATAGTTTTAAAACAGTATGGGAAATTTTCGTAAAGATTTAAATTGAAAGTGATAGTTATTTTCTTATTATTATTAAGTAAAATGGGTTTTTCAAATAGTCTTAATGATAGACAAACTTTGTTGTCAATTATTCGTTTGAGGTTGTGTATCACAACTGTAATAGATATATTTGATTTATTAATATTTTTAATTAAGTACTTTTGGAAAAAAAATTATTAAATAAATATAAAATGCAATATCTTTTTCAACATAACATAAATTATTTTACATTTATTGTTCAAATTCCTCGATGGCTAGAAAAATGAATTATCAAGATTCAGCTCTTACCATAACTTTGATAAATAAATTCTGATTTTCAAAAGTATAGAAATTTTAATTTTACATTTAACAATAATTACAGTTTTTTATAGAACTTACAACTGTATATTTTTGAAGATTCGTTTTTGAACCTCGGTCAAGTGACGAAGTCGATACCAGAGCCGACACCTCCCTCTCTAAGCTTTCACACTACGCCAAGGACATGGAGCTTCAATAATCGGAACATTTCGGTAGTAATTCTGTTCGGTACATTTAAGTAGTATTAAAGCATTATTAAAAAAAGTTGTTTAACTTTTTGAAGGCCATGGTAAGAATATCTTTACCACCAATTAAGATCCGAGAACAAGATACTTTACTACAAGTACATTTGCATGGTTTGATCTCTGTTTTCTAAAATTTCGTAAAAAGTAAAATGTCAAAATCTTAATTTTCATCCCCGTCTATAAACACAATATATATATAATTAGCATAACCTTTTGTAGATCATAGTATCTGCAAAACATGTTTTATAAATCTCAAGTAGTGTAACATAAAAAAGAAATAAAAAAAAAATGGACGGTCGATTAGCACCTAGTTAATGGAAAGGGGTAAACTTACTCCCCATCCCCGAAAACAAAGAGCTTTAAAAATCGAATTAATTTTATCTAATAAAGTAAATGAGTTATTTTTCTTAAGTCATTCTCAATAACATTTATGATATATATATATAATAACACCGGTAAAAAAAGAGTTTTTCGATCATGGGTTTTCTTTCAAACTTCACACTTTGCGTAACATAATTTTTATACCTTAAATTTTAAGAGCAAAAGGGAGCGTTGAGTCAAATTAAATTTATTCAATAATTAGTTTTAATAATTTATTTTATTATTTTACGGTCATTAAATTTATCATCTAAAATAAATGCATGTAAATTTTTTTTAGCTCAATTAAGCTTTGGATTTGGCAACCATTGGGAGACTTGGCGAGAAATTTGACGTAAAATTTAATTCTTTAAATAATCAGTTTTAATCATTTACTTTTTATTAATCATAGTTAAATTATCGTATTGTCATCCCAAACGATCGTGTATACAAAATTTCAACTCAATTGAACGCTTTAAAATGTTAGAAAAAAACTTTTAAAGTTTTGATCCAGACATGCTTAGTCTTTAATAACGTCGCACAAGGAGAGCTATTGGCGACGTAATTTTGAATCCATGTCAAGTTACGAGGACGGCACTTGAGCTGGCACACCCTCTCCTAATTCCCACTCCGCCACGGGAGGACTTTGAGCCCAACAGATTTGACGTGTATCAGCCCCGGCTACACTGCGGGCCCTTAGAAGCTAAGGATCGAACCCGCGACTGAACGAAAATCGCCGGCACGAATTCGAAACCATGACCACTAAACTACCGCGGCCCCACTCAGACACGCTATATGAGTTAAAGAAAACCAGTTAAAAATGGCCTTGTAAAGGATTTAGGTTTTAATTAAAATGATAATTAAATGGGAGTTTATTATTTCTGAATGTATGTTATAAATATTTCCTTATATCTAAACGAAACATTAATGTGACGTTTTTATTAACTTCCATAATATTTTCATGATTAAAATCTTAAAATTATTATTTGAATGGGTCTGAAACATTCAAAATAACTTTTCGTAATAAGAATTTCATATTATTGTTCCAGTACCTTTCGTTTCAAAATCAATAAGTAAAAGCTATTTTGTTGAAAAAATGAGCATAACACTGCAAACTTTATTCTTCGACTATCTTAAAGTAGTTCATTTCTTTATTCATAAAAAAATACATCATTAACAACGGATGTAAATCATAATAAAATTAGCATTAAAAACTATCTTTTATTTTTCCGAAATTTTATGTATACTAGACAACTCTTATTCAAACAAATGACTGAACGGGCCAGAGAACTTGAGAAGCAAGAAATGAAGGAAATATTTACGAAAGGTAAAAAAAAAATGTGTCGCGTCTATTAATAAATACAAAAGTAATTGAAATAAATATAATGAAAATATTTTGTCAGCTAAAATAGATATAAATGACACTGGATATAATAGACCAACACAGGCAGTTTAACTGATTGACTGAAAAATTGTAAATATCGTACGAGAGAATGAAGACTCTATGGATTTAACGTACATCAGCTCCGCTGCACTGCAGGTCTTTAATAGGCAAATCTTGAAATATTTTTGGTGAATATATATATATATATATATATATATATATATAATTTACATACTCATTTGGATTACTATGATTTGTAAACTATTTTTTTAAAAAGAAAAAAAAATTACACTTTAAATGCTCTGATACGATCAAAATGTATAAGAATGTTGAAATTTAAAAGTCCAATTTTTAACTCGAATTAAAAGTATGTTTGAGTTGAGTATGTTAACTCAGAATGCTTCAAAGTAGTATGAAAAATTAATTTAAAAAAATGTAACAAGCAAATTTTAAATAATATAAAATTTAAAAAATACCTATCGTAATAAAACTAAAATTCGTCATTTTATCATTTCAAATTTATTCTGATGTATTCGGTGTAAATTACTTGAATATGATAAATAAAACCTGATTTAAACTATAGAAAGAGAATTTTTTTAATTCATTCAGGTGATGAAATACTACTGCGTTGAAATATTTAGTAGTACTACTAAATCAATACTTTTTAAAATAACGAATTCCATTTATAATTACAAACATCAAAGGAAATTTACTGCATCAAAGCTCTACTTTTTTTCATTAATCTGGTTTTTTTTTAACACGAATATTCAAATATACATAAAGGTAGTGTTTATAGATGTATAAAGTATGCTGTAGGTGGAGAGAAAAATAGGAAAAAAAACTCTAAAAAACGGTACCAAATTCAAAATTTTGCATAACATCATCTCTTTCATGCTTTTGCGTAAAGATGGCAGCACATGTTAATCGAATTTCCAAATAGGAAACTAAGGATGTTACATCATGAATCAAAAAGCTGAAACTTTTTCCTGTTCCGTGAATAATTAGCTTTCGCCATTCACATGAGTGCGTTGGAACTATTTCGATGTTCATTGCTACAGTATTTTTAATCAAATTGAACATTACGCATTCAGAAAGGAATTTCGATCGTTCCGACTGACTTTTTTTAAAAAATTTAAAAACTTGTAAAAAAAAATTATTTATTCTTACAACTTGAGGAATGAAAATTTGCTTTGAACTTTATCTTCTATTAGATAAACTAAATAGTTTTTTCAAGATATTTTAAAAACTTTTTTGCTCGTTACCGATTTTTATAATACTATTTTTAAGTACAGTAAAATTATTCGATTTTTGAAAATGGTTGGAATCTGAAGTCCTACATTTAGTGAAAGACATATTACTTTAATAAAATGGTCAGAATCCTCCAAAAATAAAATTTTCTTTAAAAAAGATAATTATAATTTGAATCATTTATTTCAATGACACTATAAAAATCTAAAATTTTGAATTCCGTTTAGTAAAAGGGAAGTAAAAATATGACTGTAATAAACGACTTATAAAAAATATTATTTTATTGCTTTTTGTATTTATTTAGCGTTCAATACACTTAGACTAAATTATTTAAGATATTAATTGTAGCTTGGTATACTTATTATTTATTCAAAAATTGTTCAAATACGGGAAATTATTTTTATCTTTTTTTTTTCCAGATCTTAAAAAAAAGTATTTTTTGTATGATATTGTACTGTATTGAAGACTATTAATAAAAATGACTTGTTTTCAGGACATCGCATTTATTTGCGCACATCTTTTTCAACATAAATCAAATACACAATTTTACACAAGCACCATTTTTCAACGTTCGTCTTTACCTCTCGGAACCAAACTCAATTCTATTTTTCATATCCGTTGCCAGTAATTATCTAAAATCAAAACTATGATCTGGTGTTGCCAAAAAAATATATCTTAATAAAGAATATTGAAAAAGGTATCACTTTAAGTTTAAATCGTCTGCTTTTAAAAGTTGAATAATTAATATCTTAAAAAAAAAGTATCACAGATTAAATCGTTTGCCTTTAAAAGTCGAACAGATAATATCTTAAAAAAGAATCACATTAAGATTAAATTGTTTGTTTTTAAAAATTGAATAGATAATATCTTAAAAAAAGTATCACATTAGATTAAATCGTTTGCCTTTAAAAGTTGAACAGATAATACCTTAAAAAAGTTTCACATTAAGATTAAATCGTTTGTTTTTAAAAATTGAATATATCATAATATTCAAAGAATTTGAAATAGTTTTACAACAATTTGTTTTTAAAGTCTTAATGTTAACTCGGGTTCTTTATGCAAAAACACTTATACAAAAGAACAGGCTGTATTCTGTTTTGGAATTAAAAATCAACAAAAATTACTAAGAACAATTCTGTAACCTTAACTTAAAAACCATTAAACAATCTGTAATGTTTATTTTAAAAGTGTTCATCAATAAAGAAATAATCTTAAATGTATTTAAAAAGCAGAAATTTTACAAGGGAGGAAAATTCAAAATTGAATTAGTTACTTGTATTATCTACTTTTTTAAAAGAATTCATTCTTCTTATCTGTTACTCCATAGAACCCAGAACTATTTCGAAATTTTCATTAGATTTTCTCAACTTTTTAAACTTGTTAAAAATAACTCTTTACTTACTGGGAACAATAAAAAAAATTTATGGATATATTATAAATAACTATAAAGTTTCGAAATTCTCAAAAAAATTTTAAAAAATTGGGAACTGCTATAGATTTTTTTTTTCGAAAATTTTATTTAAGACTATTACCTTAGTCATTTAAAAATAAAGAAATTCAATTCTTGATTTAACATCCTTTAAAAAAATTATATCGCTTGTTCAAACCATGAAAACGATCAAAATGAAGAAAGAAAACTCTAACCTCTAAATATAACCTCATTTAATGCATGCATTAAATTAGGTTAATTTTAATAGCTATTAAAATTATTTTAAAAATTTTCTCAAATCTAAGTTTCATTTTCTATATTCCTGTTAATATATGTACATGAAGAATATTAAATTAAATCACCGTTTTTATCAAATGTTTTATGCATGATTCAATTTTTATTTTTAATGACAAAAGAAATCTTAATTTCAAGAAAACAATTCAGCTTCAACAAGGAAAACTCATTTAAGTTGTAAGAATTTAACTACTGAAATATATTGAGTTTTATAAGAAAAGTATTTGATCGCGCCTTATAAATAAATACACAAGCTGATGACGTTTTCTCATTTGCTGATATTGAAATGATACGTTTATGTGTGCTAAAGTTTCTCAAAGCGCTATTCTTTGAAAGTAGTTTGTTTCCTGGAACAATCAATTTTATGCATTTCTTTCAAGAAATAGGAAACTTAGCAACTTTGGAGAAAACGGAAAAGTTTTAGTACTCTATTACAGAAAATACATTCGCAAGCGAAAGTAATAGAACTTTAAACTTTACATAAATTGAATTCGACATTTCAAGTTCTATATTTGGATGACCTTTCTATGATGTAAAATGCAATTTCAACTAGATTTAGTGTTTTGTGGAATTTTATTCGAAATATATAAAATAACAGTTTCAAAATATTTACAGAAAAAAAGTAATACATAAATAAATCTGGCATTTTAAAAAAAGATATATAAATAAGTAAATGATACATTTCGTGTGTGTTATTTCTTTCCTTTTTTATCCATCATATTATTTTGACATCAAAAAGTTACGAGTTCAGTGATAAATATTCTAAAATGTAGTTTTTGAGATTTTTGAAAATCTAAATACAATTCTCTCACTTATATCTTATTAAATGTCTGAGCAGTGACAGAATTTTTTTCTGACACAATAATTTTATTTTTCATTGAAAGGAATTTCAGAGCAATTAAATACATATAAAGCTATATGTTAACCATGGGTGGAAGATCAGATTTCTAGAGATTCCATAAACTTGGATTTTAAAAAAAGTATTTTTATCAGTGAATGATAATTAGCTATGCTATACAGTGAATATTTCTCGTATGTGTTCGTGATGAATTCAAATTCTTTTCTCTTTTTTTTTTTAAATTAAATTATCTTAACAACGCTCTTTCGAAACATAAAGCTACTTTAATTTTTCCTTTCGAATCTTTGGTTTCCTGTTAGCTTTCTCAGACTCAGTTAAATGCTGACGTGGAAAAAATTAGAGGAATACACTTTTCTAGAGTATAAAAACTTTCAGTTACTATATCAAGAGCTCTTTTCTTTTTTTTTCCCCTTCAAATAATACTTACAGCTTTAAATACGCACGTGTGTGGGTTATACTTTATTTGTTATGCACAGCTTATCGATATCTTCAATAGTAATTTGCTGAATTCTAACCTATCATCATGTTCTAATTAATTATTTGAATTAATCAAAACAAAAGACTGCATATATATGTATATATATATATATATATATATATATATTCGGGCATTAATATTTATATATTGTTTTTAATCTTCTAAGAAAGATATCAAGTCTTCCTATAATTTGTTAGCTTTTTAAATTCCTACTAATAGCTCACACTCTATATATATATATATATATCTTGTTCAAATTTTCAATCGTTGATAAAATACTTTTTATTAATCCACTCAAGTTCAAATACATTTTTTTAACTTGTAGTGGATGATACTTGATGTTAATACAGTTTTTTTTTTCAAATATTAATTCATTTAATTGGAGAAAATTCAGTTTAGCCCAACCGCTTGGCGCGATTTACAAATTTGGCGATTTTTTTGGGCTGAACGTTTAATCCGGAAAATAGACCAGGGTAGCCACATTTGGTAAAATATAGCCAAATAATTCCTGTCTCCAGGGAAAACTGCATTCCAACCATTTAATTTACCGGATGAATTAAAAAACAAGACAATGCTGTACTATGTCATTTGTCTTGCAATGGTAAATTTGGCAGAGCGTCGGCGTAGAATCTTCATGCCTTCGGATCGAATCTCGTCGAAGCGTAACATTTTGTTTCATTTGATTTTCAAATAATTAATTTTAGTTTAATATGGGGGAAAAATTTCTCTTATATAAGTTAAATATCTTATATAAGAGAAATTAGTTTAATAAGAGAAAGTAAATTTCTCTTATATAAGATTTCATATTACTTGTTTATGTTATAATTAGCTTTGAATGTTCTTATTCAAGAATGAATAATAACAGTCGTTTTTTATATATATGGTTAAAGAAAAGTAGAACTCAAAAAATTTTACGCATTAAAATTATTCATGCATTATAATTTAGAATATAAAACTATTATTATCTATGATTACTTGATAAACTAAAAGAAAGTTCTCCTATCGTAATGAGTCTTTTATAACAAAAATTTTTCCAGTGTACCTTATTAATTTTTTGTGTAAGTTTATGTTATGATGTTTGGTATAAATAGCATGGTGCATCTGTTTATCAAAGATACAATTGCCTTAATGTTAGGTGTCCCTGAAATTTTTCCCATAATGTCAGTACCAAGTTTCAGTACGTACACCCGTGTTCGTTTGAGGTATATATGTCTGTCTATCTTTATCATTGTATTTATACATACGTGCACTTTTAAATTAATTAAAACAAAGCTGCCTGATGTCATTGTAAAATAAGATATGATAGTGTAAACATGGCTACTGAAAAAATCCCTTTGCGACACTCTTTTGTACCAATTCTAGCAAAAAAAAATAATCATACAAAAGCGTGTCGAAATTCAATAAAACTTTTTGATGGAGATGCAATTTTGACCTGAACGATAAGCCATACTCTGAATGACCATCTCCATCAATAAGGATATTATAAATAACATAATAGGGCCTTTTTGACAACATCGTAGATTGCGGAAAAGTCTAATTGAGCTCAACAAACCATTTTGAACAATATTCAGAAACTATGATAGCTCTATAAGTACTCCAAACAGAAGCCTCATGAGATAAGTGAAAAAGAAATTTGCTTAATATAGTGGTCAAATGCACATCTCTTCTTCCTTGGAACCATTCATGGACCGGATGACAATTGATGATGAAAAGCAGATTATTTAAAGGAAAAGAGCATACGGAGAGGCCGGATGACTTGCCCACTCCACTTTTAAGCTGAGGTTAAGTCTGAATAACGGAATGATGTGTATATGGTGAAGATCTATGCGAGATTTAATATATTGCGAACTTTGAATCCTAACGAAGATCTCTATTCGGTGAGATGCTATCAGCAAATGGATGATTTAAACAACAAAGATATGGATCATGATAATACCAGATCACATGTTGCTTTGGAAACTCATCTGAAAATCGTAGAGCTTGGCTGGAAAATTCTGTGTCGCATACCTCATACTCCCCACACCTATCACCTTCTGATTATCATTGGTTTATTTACCTGCGAAATTTTGAAGGAAAAAAAAATTTCTAACAGAAACGGATGTTGATGAAGTCACTCCCCGAGTTGTTCGCTTCCAAAGGAAAGCCATTTTTTAAAAATGATACTTACAAATTACCATCACGTTAGCAAGAGGTCTCAAAAAATGACGGGAAAGGTACTGTACAGTAAATATTATCAAATGTATGAACAATACATTATTTTCTTTCACTCCTTAAGGTATCCGTACACCTTCGGAGAAAAGTTTTTGAAATACATTGATATTTTGCTATCAAAATATTTTTCATGCTAAAATATGACCTGAAACTATGAAAAACACATTTAATAATCTGCTTTTAATACAAAAAAAAGTTTTTGGAGTGGAAAAAATGATGAAAATAGTACATAAATTAATTATCAGAAAAACGCTCATAACTCAAAAGTAAACAAAAATATCATTCTGTAAATTTTATCATATTCACCATAATATTCTTTGGTGCAGGTACTACTTTCATGATGAAAATCATATAACTACAAATTTTATTGTGTTTCGAGTCAAATAACAGTGAAAAATAAAAAATAAAAGTCATAACAATGCATGAATTACATCTTTGTTACTAAAAACATATCAATTTTACAACATTGTAAGTTGTAAGGGTTCTTAAAAACTATATAAGGAAGATACTTGCAAAATTTAAATTAATTTGGTTCATAACTGTTTCTGATATCTACGTTGCCGTATGTAAATATGTCGAGAAAACTCATTTTGAGAAAAATCAAAAACAAACTTTCAAATGCAATTAAAATTAGCAACTGAGTAAAATTCAAATTCCTGTAATTTAAGTTTTAATTAAGGTATAAACAAAATTTAAACACTATTAGAAAGAAAAAAAAAGTTTAAATTTTAAATTGACATTAAAATTAAAAATCGAAAATTTGACAAAAATGACGTTTTTAAGGTGTTCGGATACCTTAAACAAATAGTATTTTCCAATATAACTAAGAATAGTGATATAGGGGTTAAAAATGTTATAAAAAACATTTTCACAAGTAAAATGTTTTAAGGATAGATCTCACAATTTTGGATGTAACTCATGAGCTAATTACTAAATTTTCAAGCATTGCCTTATCAATTTCATTTTAATATTTCACAACATATGTATTAATTGAGAAAAATTTCTCATAGACCTAATGGTTGACTTTAGAAAATCATGGCTCCTTGACAAAACGATGTATAATTATAATAGAATGAACTGAATGAAATAATTATTTTAGTGAAATAGAATAATTTGATTATTATCTAATAAATGGAATAAAGAATAAATCTAATAAATGGAACATCCTTGATATAAAAAAATATTATCCTCATTTTAAAAGAAATTTTCTGGTCACTATAATATAAAATAACGCGTATTCTTTTTTTCCCATTTCCATTACTCTAACATTTTCTGTCACTGTGTCACTTTAGAGGAAGCGAATATTTTAAAACCCAATAATGTAAGTTTCCTTCAAAATTTGCTATTTGTGCTTTTGTTTTAATTTAGACATTTTTAAAATCTAGAATAACTTCAGAAATATTTACATTATCTCAGAAAAAAGAAATAACTCGGTTTAATCTATGCGTCATTCTCCAAGCGTTTCAGAGCAGAAACTGTCACAAAAATTTTTAAAATTCGATTTTCATATCCCCGATGAAACCATAATTTTTCATTCTAAAGCATGGTCAAAAGACCATAAAATGCTTCTAATAAAGAACTTACCTGATGAGATTCAAACTTCATTACCAAAGATTCTTTTTATCTAAGAACTTGTGTGCAACTTCGAATTACCGTCAAAACAATTTCATTAACTTTTCATGGGTAAATGCAAACTTTTAGTTTCTATGGTAACTCAGTAATTAGATTTCTATGGTATATACTTCAAATAATTTTTAATAAGATCAAGTTGATAATCCCGCAAAATTTTAATTCTTGGTCCCTGGTTTCTAATTTTATTTTAAGTAAATATATATTTATATCATTAAAAATAACATAAATAAGTATTTTTTTCTAAGAATATGAAAAATATTTTTTATACGTTAAATACAAAATGTTTTACTTATTTTTACTTAAATTTCTTAAATACTGATACTTCTTACTAATGCTGGATAAACATTTATATTTATGATGAAAATATAAGAATAAGTACAAAAGGATTTTTTTTAATTTTGTATTGATATAATATGAACAGCTTTATGTATATATATATATGACAATCAAACTTCAATCATTCGAAGCTGAAAGATAAAAAAAGAATTCGAATTACTTAAGAATTTGAGTTAAATACGTTTCCCTAAGCATATGAGGCAATTTTTTTAAGTTACCTTCACGATCAAAGATTTAATACACACAAGCTTTATTTTACAAAATACGAGTACATTATAATTTTTTTCATTTTTATTTTTCAATTAAGTTCTTCTGTGTATCTTAACAAATTATAACATTTAAAAAATTCACTTTTTTTCTTGTCTTTTTGAATGCAGTCTTTGAGTAATTGCAAATGATTCCAACCCATAAAGTGAAAAAAAAAATAGAATCATCTACGTAAGATGGTCCTTCAAAAATGGCCAACGTTCTTGTAGAATTTTTTACTGAAATAAGTTAAGAAAGTTCATGCAAAAAATTCAAGTAATCTAAAATAAAATTTGTATTTTGTACAATTTTTTTCAGTTGTTTTTGTAGAATTCTAGGAACTGAACAAAAAATTTAAGCAATCAAAAATTTCGAATTACAAAAGTTTGACTTTTTTTGATAATTTGTAAACTCTAGAAAATATTAATTTACTTGGGATATCAAACAGTGAATATCATCGTCACAAATTCAATCATTTAAAACACAAATACGAAAAGCATGTAATAAATGTTACAATGAGGTCATAAAAATAAAATTATTTGCTCTAATTTTTTCGTTTTCTCTTCCTTTTCTCAGACTTTTTGCGTCGGTTTTTTTCCCCTTACTGGATATAGACCACATTTTAAACTTAGGTTTCTGTTATATGCAAAAAAAAGATATTTTTATTATGCGTTAAGGAGTCTATTATAAACAGTTCGTCGTATTTAAAATAGAATCGTATTATCATATTTGAAATTTAAATGAATAAAATTTAATATTAAAATGAATATTTTACTATTATATTTCAGATTGTTATATTTTTACAAACATTCTATGAAGAAAAAGGTCTGAAATGAATTTAATGTTAAAACAAACGTGCATAGAAATAAATATATTTTAATTTAATGAAAAATTAATAAATTATTCATTATAACTTAAGCAAGTTAAAAATATGTGTACAATTAAGTGTTGTCACAAATATTCAAACACGAAGTATAATTCAAACTTGATACGATTACTTCAGTTCAAACGGTACCACCTGTCTCATGGAATAATCAAATCAACTTTTTTATGTTAATAATAGATGATAAAATGCATCTAGACGCGGAGTAGACATAACAACATTGCTTTAAATTTATTGCAATTGCATGTCTAAACTAATGTTTGCTTAAATCTTAACAGGCCCATTACTAAAAAAGTAATTTTAATTTATTTTACACTGAATCTTTTGAAAATCTCATTGTTCTTAATAATAATTTTATTTAATGTACGAAAAGACAATCTTTATTAGGAAAAATGAACAAAAGAAGCACATATTCAAAATAGTTAAGACAAGAAAAGATTACTTTGAAAGAATTGGAACATATTTGTGAGACATATATGTGTGGATAAAGTATTAATTTATATTAAACATTGATAGTTTATAAAGTATCTAATACATTATCTTATATAAATATTAATGTTATGCATTTTAAAGTAGATTAAAATGTACTCAAAGCTCGGAGAAATAATGAGGAAGTCTCTATAAGGCAAATCCTATCCCAGCTTAAATACTTCGCAAGTATAATGTGAAAATTTGTACATCGAGGATTCAGGTTTACAGCTCATAATTTCAACCTTAATTCAGTTATATTAACAAATTAGTCTACCGAGTCTTAAATTAGTTTAATGAATCCTTAATATCTTATTGAATGTTGCCCTGGCGACATCGTCTACTTTTAAATCTCATTAAGATGTCCCCTCTCTCTCTCAATTTTAACGCCTCCTTCACTTTTAGAAATGTTCTTTCCGTACATTTTACACGAGGTGTTCAAATCATTAAATTACATATTACTTATATAAAAACATGCTTACCCTCTAACCAGAGCGTAATTTGAAATTATAAGATAATTAGGATGTCATCAACGAAGAAAAATATGCTTATTTAATGCCTTAATTAAATAATTCACATTTTTTTTTTAAATAAAAGCAATGTCATATTTTAACATTGGGAAATGTGTGTCCTTATGCGTCCATTTACGTTTAAAAAAAATGGAAATAGTATTTTGGCACTGAAATGTTTGTGTAGTGTGTTTATTTATGTTTAAAAAAAGCAATGGAAGTCATATTTCTCATTGAGAAAAACTGTATTCTTATGTATTTATTTATGCTAACAAGGAGTGGATGTTATATTTTAAGTTTGAGAAATTTATATACATATGAATTTTTTTATGTCCAAAAGCTCTTTTGTGTACATAATTAGTTATATTATAGTTATATATTAGTTAATTAGTTATATTATAGTTATATATTAGTTAATTAATTATATTATAGTTATATATTAGTTAATTTGTTATATTATAGTTATATATTAGTTAATTAGTTATATTATAGTTATATATTAGTTAATTAATTATATTATAGTTATATATTAGTTAATTAGTTATATTATAATATATTAGTTATGTTATAGTTATATTATAGTTATATATTAGTTAATTAGTTATATTATAGATATATATTAGTTAATTAGTTATATTATAGTTATATATTAGTTAATTATATTATAGTTATATTATAGTTATATATTAGTTAATTAGTTATATTATAGTTA